>NJDD01005894.1:6582-45851 GCA_002245505.1 Calephelis nemesis
TCTTTTATAAATTTATTGATATATCAACGTATTTATTACTGTGTATGTATTATCGTTAACTGGCACTTATAACATAAGTATATAATTTGCTTACTTTGGGGCTGCATTCCATTTGTGTAATTTGTCCAGAGATGACTATTTCTTTTTGTTGGTTACAATAATGGTTCTGATTAAGAATCTCAGTAATTCGGAAGCTAGTCATTAGTTCTCCACTTTTATATAACAAAACCTCGTTAGAGTAGATTTATTTAATCGTCTCTACTCAAGTCTTACCTAATATCTGGTGGCGGTTTTAGTAGTCTGACAACATTATTTTTTTACCTCATTTTTTGACTGACTCTTTGGTCAAAGGGTTAGCGTACACTCTTTACTCTCCCGAACAAGCACGAGGGTTGGTTTCGATTCCTGATGGAGGCAGGCTTATGTATGGTGAACATGTCTGCGTTGGGTGTAGGATAGCGACCTGTCTATAGGCTATGGTTGTTTCTTACCATCAAGCCGTTTACTTGTTTACTGTGTTGTGTGATGTATACTGATCAACTTGATAGGTACAATAATGGCAAGTACTGATGCTTTGGTGGTAGGAATTGGTAAAACGGTGGTACGAATTTGATGAGTTACAGTTGTTTAAGTTCTAGCCCTGATGATGCTGTCATAAGCGAAACTGGTAGTCTATTTATAAAATAATAAATTGTAAGTGATACGTAAAACAGTACAAGTGTTTCTTCATTTAAAATATGAATTTGATGAGTCTTTCTAGGACTGTACTATCTAGACGGACCTGCTGCATCAGTTGAATGATCCTGAAAGCTAAATTTTACTGTTCCACTAATTGGGATTGGAATAGGGAAATTGTATTGATCCTTATAGTACGAAAAAGTGTCAATATCTACATATTGACACTTCTTCGTACTATAAGGATCCTGTAAGGAATAATGATTCTGTGAAGCTGATACCTGTCTATAATTCCAGGGTTTCCAAGCAGTCTTCATCATCCTATCCCTGGTGTATGATATCTTAGAATGGAGAAGAAAAGAAGATGGTGACAACGCTAAAAAGATTCGATATTGGAGGGACGTTCTTTATTGTGGACTCGTGGTACCCTATACAGCGGTAAGATTTTTTATGGGTATAAGAGAGGAAATAAGTTCAATGCCATAAAAACGAAGCAGGCGACGAAGCACCATTATTATGCGTGCGTGTGTTTACTTGAACTAGTGGTCGCCCATTGGTCGAAATTCGACCATAAAAATTTTTAATATCTGTCTTATTGATAAGAACGCCATTTTTTTTCTCAAGACCAACTACTTTGTTTTCAAACTGGATGATTATGATTTGTGCGCCATCTGTGATCTTTTTTCGTTATCATTAATATATTTGTTTGTGTGTGTCAAATGCATGTTAGTGTGGGTAATGTTTTATTTATTAATTCAATGTACTTTATAAGCAATATTATTTTAAAATATTAGCTTTCTGCGCTTCTCCTACACAAAAACTATAAGTAAAAAGGGGTCCAAAGTTTTGGCATCACGTATTAAAATATATATTTAATTTTCCAGTTCGTAACGTGCATGTTCTGGGGACTGTATTCCATCGACCGTGAGCTGGTCTTCCCCAAAATCTACGACGAGATCGTGCCCTGGTGGTTCAACCACTGCGTGCACACTAACATCTCAGTCCTGGTCATATTGGAGACTATCGTGCAGCCACGACGGAAGCCTGCCAATAGGAAGCTTGAAAGCATACTGTGTTGGGCCATAGGAATTTTATATGCTGTTGTGTGAGTATCAGACACATAAACTTATGGCAGTTTATTTTTTTTAATATTATGTCTAATAAGTCGAGGGGTAAGCATACATGCTTAACGACACCGGCTCGAACTCGAATTTGATTTCCGACAGTGACACACAATTATGTGATGAAGATTTTAATGCCTGTTTTTTCAGTTCTGGAGATTTACGAAATTTATTCCGGGATCTATTTAACTTTTTCTATGTGTGTATTAGTTACCTTACATGTATAAATGGTATGTTCGAGGAATGTCTGTTTTCGTGTATCTTGATGTTTTTGTCCTAAAAAAGGTTAAGTATTTTTATTTTTTTCAAATCTGTAATCGGCATTGTTTAAACATTTTAACCTCCATATTTTATGTTTTATATCGAAATAATTTTTAGAATCTAAACCCAAAAACAATTCACATAAATGTTATAAATACGGCTAAATAACAAGAATTATGAACAGACATTGAATTGAAATTGAATTATTGAATTAATGCAAAATTAAAATACAAATATGACAGGTTTGTCAGGATCGTGAATTTTGGCACTCTATACTCTTTGCCTACCCTGTAAGGGACTTGACATGAAGATATGTATGTATGTAAAATACAAATATCTTTCTTAACGTTAGATTTAAAAAAATCTGTATGTGTACCTGAAAACTTATGAAGACGACATACGTGATTTAAGTACATCATTCTTATTTTTTGGCGTGAGCGTTAGCATTTGCCATTCACCAATTTGAATTTGTATCAAGTCACTCAATTTAACAAACTCGGCGTAATTTATTCAAAATCAGTCATAAGTCGTCATAGAAAATCACGTCGTGATCTTGAGTAAAGTGGTGGCCTCCTTATTTCAGCTAATTAGTGAGATTTGGCGGCAACGAGAAATGCCACTATATACTTATTTCTTCATGAATATATCACTTGTGCACAATTACAGTACAAAATGCAACTAATTTTACTCAAAATAATATACATGAAATTCCGTAATTAAGAAAAACACACCTTTTCTCGCGAAGTCGTCAAAAACATATTATTTAAGACGTAGACGTCACTTACGGACAATATTAATAATCAATCCTAATCCAAAACTTGCTGTCCAAGATTGATATTTTGATTCATTTTTATGTTATCGCTTGCCAATAACATATCTGCGGACAGGATAAATATGGCAATTAAGTATAGGATAGGCCGGCGGATACGCAGCTGTCTAGATTGCTTGAAATCCATCTTTAGAGAAATATTATTAACATTGGCCGTTAGTCACTCTTCATGTCACTTATCTTTTAGGTATAGTACTTTCATAATTACATACATAATTAGGTATAGATATTTTCATAATTGAAGTAGACAGTTGGGTTTTGCTTGCAAAAAGGGTTACCTTTTTGGTTTTTTTTTGCATAGAGCAAAGTGAAATGAATCGTGTTTTGGAAACAGTAGTCTTATAAAGCATATTAATGTTAATTTTGTGTATTTTTGTCACCAAGATCCATTTCTTTGTATGAAAAAAACATACTGCTGACGTATTTTAGCATAAATGGACCCTTAATCCAATAAAGTGTTAGTAGCTGTTAATTTCAAGCGATACGAAGTTCGCCGGGTTGGCTAGTCATTTATAATATACCATAAATACCGTAAAAAAAAATCGCCACCGTGGTCTAGCGGTCCGGCGTCTTACTTGACTTCTTAAGCCGGCACGGTTTTATTTTTGTATCAGACAACAAAAAAAAAATAATATGCATATTTTCAGTTTTCTCTTAAAAATAAAATTGCCCAGCGTATTAATTACGTGCCCGGTCGGCGGTACTTCATGAGGTCTCGAGTTCGGTGTCCGTAAAAGACAACTTAATGAAAGTGTTTTTTTTTCATTTTTCTAATATAACAACGTGGTCCAGTATTACGATACGTACCCGGTTGGCGATAGCTTTGCCAACTATCATATTGGTGGATTTAGTGTCTTCGGATAGTTATTTATGCCGTAGTGGTACCTCTGCCTACCGTTTCCAGGATATGGACGTGAAGGTGCTTTTGTTAATATAATTCATCCTTCAAAACTCAAACTGCAGATATACTAATACTATATCAGCCACTAATATAACATTTTTACGATGTTCCTGATTTTTCTTATTTTGTACTGTAAATTCGCCATTTGATTTTGAATTTCTAAAATTACTTTTTTTCATTTCAGGTATTACTCTGTTTACTTCCTGGCGGGTCGGTTTCTTTATCCAGTTTTTTCTAAGTTGACTTGGTGGCAAATCTGCTTATTCCAACTCTTCATATGGTTTGGAACCTTTGGCGTCTATCTTATTCAGTTTCCTATAGGCAGATTGATGCACGGCTCGGAAGGAGAACTGGAAATTAGTAAAGCAGTAAATGGAACTACCAAAGGAATAAATACCATAGACAAAGAAATAAAATATGACAAAAGCAATGGAAAAATTATAGACTTAAGAATACCTCCGTTTTCGACTAAATCGTGGAGTTTAAAGTTTAGAAATATTAGAGATCAGTTTGAAAGTTCTAGTCTTTGAAGAAACCACAAAGGTAATGGTAACTGTGATGAATTATAGGATAAAATGGTAGAGGGTACAGAAGAAAATACGATGTTAAAATAATTAAGGAAAATGGAGATAATTTAATTTCAGAATCCTCATACATTTAATTTAAATTTTATAACATGATATTTTTTTGATATTTTTAAAATTCGAACATTTTTTTAGCTACGTTTGTTTAAAAATATTTTTGACAAATTGTTGAATTCAGTAAGAAAATTTTGTTTCGTCATTCACGTTTATAATGAGTACATTTTTTTTTATAAAATTATGACTTGAAACGGTAAACTAATAATCAAATATTATTTATAAATAATTAACAAAATTTATTACAAATCAGAATGTCATATAAATAATTAAAGAATATTTGCTCAAAAATAAAGTTAAGTGTAATATAGAGTAAGAATAAATTATATCTTGTGTCTTGTGTTTTTACAATTATGAATCTTATTATGTTTATAAAATAATTTAAGTACGAATTTATACAATCCAGTTGAATATGTAATTAGTGTTTAAAGTTGTTTATAGTTGAATGCGTCATGAGATCCTCTTTATGTATAAAATGTAAAGGAACCTTTTATAACATTGATTGAATAAAGTGGTCTTAAAGTCTTTATTGTTCTTTTAGTACGATATTTCATAAAAAATGTATTTTCGTTTGATTGTTTTTACAACTCGACACCAGGACTAATGATGACGAAGTGTTACACACTAGGAACAGGAAATGGTCAAAGGTTGCTTCAGCCCCACAGGTTCTGTGGGCAGATAAAACAGCACATTTATAAATAATATGAGCAAAAGTAAGTATACAGTACAGGCTACCTCATCGTTATGTAGGCAGGAATAGATAAGGCGGTGGTACCAATCCGGACAAGTGCGAAACTCTACCACCTAGTCAGATGTCACGGTGTTAGTGACGGTGAGCCTATGCTCGCCTTTTACGAGCTGCCTGGCAGGAAGGCAGATGCTCTATTCTGCAAAGGTGCCCGGACCAACACGGGGCAAAACTATAACTATAACTGTCTATAACTGTTCTTTGTGGTATTAAGTAAATGCTTTGACTTATTAAACCAAAATAACATTCACAAAAAGCACGATTATATACGTTTGTCACAGTGTGAGTAGATACCAAGTGTATACCAGACTCGAAACGCGTAGGTGGTTTTCAACTTCACAGGGCCTTCTGACAATCTCTAGGTTTGGCAAATTTTGTGTTAAAATAAACATTTATTTTTCAGCGTTAAACACTTATTTTGTGTAGAATTAAAGGTATAATCTTACCAATTCAAAAGACGCCTCTTCTCTTTTCATTTAAAGACGTTCAAATTGAAATGCCCTGGAAACACCTTGGGTCACTTGCACAATCTTGGGTTAGGTTAACTGGATTAACTCTGAGTTAACTCCTAACTAGGGTTAAGTTACTTTTCATTTGACAGTTTAGCTCACTATTAAATTTAGCCCAGGAATGTACAAGCGGCCCTTAGGCAGATAATTCCATCCCTTGGCCGTTCGAACAATAAAAGAGGAAGTAACTGAGTAACAGAGAGAGAGAGAGAGAGGGAGAGAGAGAGAGAGTTAAATTAATCATCTGCTGGATTATCCTCCGAATCGGAACATAGTGCTGAAATTTCGTGGTATGGCAATAGGAACTTGAGATATATACTGGATAGTTGGTGCTGGAGACCTGTACGCTTGCATTAAAAGCTGTTGCTGATTATAAGATGTAAAGCAGGCTTAACTTCTAGAACGTATGTTAGCAACATCCATTCATATTTGATAACATTGTAGGCGACGTCTATTCATTACTATTATAAAATCCGTTCGCTAAAGGCTTAGAAATTAAAAACACGTAGGGAATGATACAAAAATGCTAAGTATTAAAACTGTTTTATTTTTTTTACAAATCCTTATTTAGTAATACATATAATAATTACAACTTCACCAATATCATTGCTACAAGGAAAATCGAAGAAAGTGTTAATTGATTTGAATATTTATATTGTCTTTGTATTGTATCAAGTAAAACTTTATTCGATTTTATCCCAAGGTAACCTTTGAAAAATATATCTAAATCTAAAAGGTAACTTATAATGTATTGAGTAACCTTAAGTGTATCAATTAGTTACCGACTGGATAAAATTTTATTGCTTTATAATAAATAATTATTATGCTGATATTTAACTGTGGATCTGTTTATTTAAATGTAAATCTACCAATGCTTTTTTTTTGGTAGACAATTACCCGAGAGGTATTATAGGCTTGTCATGATAACGCTTAACACTAATGTTTTTGTTAATGAAAACGAGTAGGTATTAGAAATTTAAAAAAGGTGACTTTATATTTAAGACATTTTGGCAAACATAACTAGCATTAGTCACGAGGAGACGCAATTTATATACATTTGATTTCTTGTTAGTTTGTCTATACGTCTCTGTATTTTGTGAAGGATTTAATTATCAAATTATTGATAAATTCAATAAAAAATGACCACATAGACGACAAAAACCCGCAAAAATCAGAACAAGACAAAAGTCGTTAATTATAATTGCTAGATTTATAAATATTTGTATTGTTTTAGTATCAAAGTATACCTATGCTAAAGTGACAACAGCGAAAACCATGAATTTTTATTCAGTCAGTAATTATATGTACGCATAAGCTTACCCTTACTATATTGGCAGTGACACGGAGCTAGAATATCGTTGAGTATTTTTAAGTATTGAGTACATTGTTTTACTTACAGTAAGTAGTTTAAAGTAACATATATAACAAAATATGCGTTCATTTTGTTTGTAAAATATATTTACTTAAAGCACTGTTTGTGCGGCTCTTCATTTTCATATCCATTGTAAAACAACTAGAAATGAACACTCTTGATTAAGTAGACTATTTATTTATTGTAATACAAAATCACAGTAATAAAGAACAACAGATTTTTCTTTATTTATAAACCAATCTAAAGGACATTGTAATTTCTGGTTAGAAAAAACGCCACTGTATTATTAATAAGTTCGTTTTTAAATCTCGAGATGAAAACGTGTAACTTATACTTGTCATTTGATTAAAAACGGAGTTTTTTTTAATTCTTTACAGCTAATAATAATTAATTTGTCAAAACTACCAGCTATATAACGTGTCGTTTTAACGAAACGATTTATTTTATACAAATATACTTTTTCTAACCTGCAATAATTTAAGATTTGTAATTTATCTGTTGTTTATGTATTGTCTATAATAAATATACATTCGTTTCGAGATACAGAATGACGGACAACATATATAATTTTTAAAATTGTAGAACTTTATTAGATTACATAAAATGTTTAGATCTATGGCGAAATAGTAAACAGAGGACCAAAACTTTATCATGAACTTAATTTAGTACATAATACATGGTTAGTTCCGATTTCAAATAAATGAAAGTTTTGATGTTTCTTCAAAAATCCAAGATGCAATAGAGTTTAATTTGCAATAGTCTTGGTTTTTGCGTAAAAGTTCTACAAAATAAAAATGAATTTATTCCATCATCTCGCAAATCACAATTTCAAATCTAAAACCTTAAGCGTCTCATTGAGACTGCTTCGGTTTTTCCATCTCTCAAAGGTTACCACCTCACTTAATTTATAAGAAATCACTTAAAGGCCTATATACCAATTGCCGAGTAGGTCTTAATACAGATTCATCATATACAATTCTCTGTGGCTGCAAGTAATATGAGGAAGGAGTCCGTATACTGACTCCAGAAATTTGAGGCCGTTTCCTAACTTGGTATTGACTTAACTCTGATGCAGCGAATTGGGGTTCAGTATTATAATTATTCCTAAATCTTGTGTAAGCATAGTCTCTTTCAGTAGGTACCACAAAGCCACTTGGCAGCCTTGGATTTGGGATTTTCGGTGCTAATGCTTCATTATATCTAACATCATAATCATTTTCTACAGAATCAGCAAGATTTTGTTGAATGTCTGGAATTTTAAATGGTTTCCCAGTAGCGGAATAACCTTTTGATATCTCCGGTTTTGGTTCTGGTCGCCTATAAAAGGGTTTTATAGTTGATCCGTGTGTTGTGTAAGGCTTTATGTATTCTCTGATCTTGCCATTTCCTTCTAAAGTTTCTCTAATAGCTTCGTAATTATCATTGAAATTTTGTAATACTTTAGTTGCTAAATATTTAGCTTTATCCAGAGTAGTTGTTTCTTGAGTTGTCGTTGTTGCTTCTGTAGTAGTAGTAGTTGTTGTTGTTTGTTCTGGTGTCGTAACCTCTTCTGTTGTTAGTGGTTCTTTCTTGTTTTTAGTTTCATATTCAATGTCTTCTTCATCGTAATATTCATATTCATCTTCAGGAGCTGAATTTAAAGTTGGTATTTCAGTAGCTATAGTTGTTGTTAAATGTTCTGTTGTTGTGCTTAATTTCCGTGAAGTTGTTGTTGGAGGTTTAGTGGTTGTGGTTGTTGTCGTCGTTGTTGTAGTAGTTGTTGTTGGTGGTGGTGGTGGAGGCGGTGGTTCAGTTGTTGTAGTGGTAGTAGTAGTCGTAGTTCTTCTAGTTGTAGTAGTAGAAGGGGTTGTAGTAGTGAAAGGAGTAGTCGTAGTAGTAGAAGTAGTCGTATGTTTAGGGGTGGTATTTGGCGGAATGCTTAGGTCTCTACCTGCGACCGGCTGTAGTCCTCTTGGTAGGTAAGGACTCCCACCCCTAGACGGTAAAAAAGGCCTCTTAACGATTCTTACTGTTGGTTTTACTTCTTTTATTTTAGAAGTGATATCTTCTTCAATATGTTTTGGATTTGGTCTTTGAATAGGTTTGTCTCTTACATCATAATAATAATCCTCGCTGTCCTTTCCGGTAGGGCTACGCTCAGGTTTATCTCTTTCATTATGACTATGTTTTACTAGTTTTGGTGCATCATAGTAATAGTCTTCCTCCTCGTAATCAATCGGAGTTTTGGGTTTTTGATATTTTAAGCTTGATGGACCGGTAGGATTAGATCTAGTCGGTTTAAATTTTGCACTTTCTATTACTTCTTTGGGCCTTTGCTGAACAGTGCTTGTTTTAGCTGATGGCATTGGTTTTCTTGTGTCTTCGTCTTCATAATCATCATAATATTCATCTTCTGGTTTGGAAGGGGATTTTGTAGTAGCAATAGGAACATATTCATATTTTTCTTTCTCATTTGCTGGAACAGGCCTTTTTATTTTTGGAGGTGCTCTTGGCTTACTAAAAATTCCATGACCGTTTGGTTTAACTAATGTTTGACCTTCTGGAGCTGTTGGTACTTGTCGTTTATCTTCTTCTTTATTATTATTTTCATATATTCTTGAAGGGTTGTCATCACGGTTTCTACTTGGACGATCGTATGAGCGACGTCCTTCATTAGGTTGATAGCGATCATCCCTTATTCTCGTATCCCTGGCTTTACTATCAGGTGTAGTAACTTCGTCTTTATACGGTCTCCTGTCACCACGGTATCTTGGTTCGTCTCTTGTCCGTACTTCATCTCTAGGTCTTATCTCGTCTCTAGGTCTTATTTCGTCTCTAGGTCTAATCTCATCTCTAGGTCTTATCTCATCTCTAGGTCTTATCTCATCTCTAGGTCTTATCTCATCTCTAGATCTTATTTCATCTCTTGGTCTAAACTCATCTCTTGGTTTAATTTCATCTCTTTGTGTTATTTCATCACGTGGCCGAATATCATCTCTAGTTTTAACTTCATCGTCTCGTGGCCTTACATCGTCTCTTAGTTTTGGTTCATCTCTTAGACGTGAATTTATGTCATCGTCACTTACTTCATCTCTTGGTCTTTTTTCTCTAGGCCTGTATTCATTTCTTTGTCCTCCTCTTGGTCTTTCATTATCAGGTCTATATCTCTCCTCATCTTCATCTCGGGGTCTATTAGGCCCTCTATTTTTATAAGGTCTTCTCTCATCGTCATCGTATGGTCTTCTGTGGTCTGCATATGGTCTTTTTCCAGACCTTGGTCTATCATATGCTCGTCTGTCATCATAATCATCTTCTTGTGGATCAATTGGTTTTTGTCTTGCATCATATCTGTAATAATGTTATAATATTTAAAACCATATATATGCTATGCTAAGAGTATGAAATATCCAACAAAGTTTTATAAAATCTTATTTTATCAGTACCTATAAAGAGTCTCCGAAACCATCGTGTTTGTATGAAAAGGATAATGAATGTGGGGGAAGTAAGGCAGGTTTGCAAGGACCATAAAGTTTGGCGCTCGATATGTATGTATGTATGTGTGTATATATGTATGTGTGTATGTATTTATGTATGTATGTATGTATGTATGTATGTATGTATGTAAGTATGTATGTATGTATGTATGTATGTATGTATGTATGTATGTATGTATGTATGTGTAAAAGTAGTAGTTGTTTAAAAGTATTATGCCAGATATAATGTTAGTATGTAATAATATTAGTATCTAAACTATTTACAATATTGGATTTTTTTATTCGTCTTCACACATATTTAACATTTTATTGTTTCAAAAGTCTTAAAGATGACAAAAAAGACGTTGTCACTTTAACATCTTAAGGACTGCTTGTACTTTCCTAGGTAAAATTTATTTAAGAGTTAAATTTTCTAATTAAATACTAAAACCAATAAGAGCCTCTTGCTCGTTCCTGGGTTAAGGTTTTAACACTGAGTTAACGTCTAACTAGGGTTAATCCACCTTAGATTTGACATTTTAACTCAACATCAAATGTAACCCGGGAATAAGCAAGTGGCACGAAGAGGTGCTATGACATTTAGGGCCGCTTGCGCCTTCTTGTGTTATCTATTTAACTCTGAGTTGGCTACAGGGTTATATCTGATTTATATCTGATAGCATAACTTAATATTATATTTAACCCAGAAGCGTTCAAGTATCCCTTAAAGGACAAAATTAAAAAAAACGTAATGCAGAATATATCTCGATGTTTTTAACTAACTGTAGCCTTATTCAAGTATAGAGGCTGCTACAACAAAGTGGCTACATCTATATATTATAGTGTTATAAATATACTAATAGCATATAACTGTATATTATCCATGTCTGGTAAAGTGCTGTAAAGCAACTTGCTCGAGTAGGGATCGACCTTACCTATTCCTGTCGCCATAATGATTCTGTCATGTTACGGATTGAAGAGTAGAGTAGCCGGTAGACTTACACAATAGGCATTACACCCCAGCCTCAGGCCACGTTCATCTCATACCATTGGGAGAAATCTGAACTTGTTCACTGCTCTTAGACAAAAAAAATATTACAAATTAAAGTTGGGTTCGTGATGACCCATTTAAATCTGAAACTCCTGGACCGATTTTGAAGAAATTTTTTTTTTGGATTTCTCTCACACCCGAGTAGTTCAATAAGTATTAAAAAGTATAAACAAATAAGATATAAAAAACAGGTTTCACCTTACCTATCATCATAGTCATCGTGAGGTCTTCTTCTGTTTGGTCTACCCTGTCTTGGTCTTGATCTTCTACCTCCCCTGAAACAAAGTAAAGTTAGCAATGAAAGAAACATTAAATGAAGATGAACAGGAGAGTCAACGTCGTTAGAGTGATTTCAGGAAAATTTGCCGCTTTACCTTATACTAGCATAATTTTAAACGAACAAGCTCACGGCTCTCCTGATGGTAAGAGACAACCGTAGTCTACAAACACCATTGACATTATAGGTGTGAGGTATTTGGCCAGTTGTTCTAGTCTTTTAGTTACTGTACTCGACGGATACAATTGCACTGCCATTGTAGCAGTAAGAATAGTTGATGCGGTTGATCACTACCCAGGCGAGTTGCTGGAAAGCACTTCTCCACCAGAGGACTTGTTTGTAGTGAACTATTTATTCTCCGTTTGCTATCGAGCTGCATGACACTAATACGTCAGAATGGTCATGGTAGTGGTATATTTAAAACCAGTTGAATAATATGAAAACATTACGAGATTTTACTTATATTATTTTATCGTGTTCGTCTCCGTGGTCTAGCGGTTCAGGTGTTGGACTTAACTGCATGAGGTTCCGGGTTCGAATCCTGGGTCGGTTAACTTAAAGAAAGTTTGGTTTTCCCAAATTTCTAATAAAAAAAAAAATTGCTCGGAATTAGACATGTGCCCGGTTGGCGATAGACTTGCCGTCTATCACATTGTGGGACTTAGTGTCTTCGGCTAGTCGTGGGTGTCCTGATTGTGCCTCTGCCTAGCTCTTCGTGGATATGGGCGTGAATATACTTTTTTCAATGTCTTCTACATGTTCTCTAGATTTTGGAAGAGCATGCCTTCAACCAGACACTAATCTTTTCATGTTTTTATACTGTAACTAGCTGTTGCCCTTGACTTCGTATACACGTTAAAGTGACATCTTGTTTTTACTGATGAAAACGAAAAATTTTCCTAAAGTAAAATGATAATAAATGCTGACCCGGGCTATGTTACTAACTGCACAGAATTTGTTTTAAATCATTTAGTAGTTCTGAAAAAACCGACAAAATTTTGATAACCCTTTATTTTCGTTTCTGTATCTTGTAAGTATACAATTCGTAGTGATCAATGTTTTAAAATATATTTCCCATAGGTACAGGTACATTTCAATTCTTTTTGTTTCATTATAAGTATTAGTGGTTGCCCATTGGTCAAAATTCTAACATAGTCAAATTTAGTGTATTTTTGATAAAAATGCCATCTTCATTTATCAATACCTACTACTTTGTTTCATAACTTTATGAATATTTTTTATCGTTTTCATGAAAATATTTGTGTGTATCAAATGCATGGTAACATGTGGAATGTCTTATTCCATTATTGGACCGCCTCGTTGGTCGAGTGGCTAGCGTACTCGCCTAACTGCATCGACGAATCGCGAGGCTCGGGTTCGATTCCCGACGGGGGCAGGCATTTGTGTGATGAACATTTAGATGTCTGCATTTCCGGGTCTGGGTGTTTATTAAATTTATTCTGGTATCTATTTAAGTATTTCTATGTAATAGTATCGTTGACTAACACCCATAACACAAGCATATAATTTGCTTACTTTGGGGTTAGATTCAATTTGTGTGACTTGTCTAGAGAGATATTTATTTATTTATTTATTTTTAATTTAATAATGGTATTAAATTTAATTTAAGCATTATTATTCAAAAACATTAGTGTCCTATACATAAAGTGTACATAAAACACTATAAGTGTGCCAAATATCATAACCCTCTATCCGCGCAAGTTTCGTAAAAAGGAGTCCTAACTTTTTGCTACACGTATTAATATTATAATTCCTGATTATGGGTATGTTTTAAGGGTTAGTGATGTTAAGGTACAATTTGTATTAAATACTAACCTTTCCTCATAATCGTAGTCATCTCTCGCTGGGTAGTAATAGTCGTCATCATAATACTCGTAGCGGTGGTAGGGTCGACGACGCGGAGGCCTGCTCGGAGGTGCTGTGGTAGTGGTCGTAGTGGTAGTGGTTGTTGGTGGTGGGGGTGGAGGAGGTGATGAAGCGGCTTTGTAAAGAGCTTCGTTCCTGTAAATAGCAAATAAGAATTAATACATATGATTAATCCAGGATTTTTTAAGCACCTCATTTTTATCTTATTATCAGCTCGATCAGATGGTTGACTTATGAATGGATTTAGACCAGGGGTGGCCAAATTACGGCCCGCGGGCCGGATACGGCCCTTAAGAGGTTTTAATCCGGCCCGCCGAGGGTTTTTTTTAGAAAAGATATGATCCTTCTTAAAAAATTAATGGTCGAAATGTTACAAGACTATTGAAATTTAATTGATTGATTCCTTTCAATTCTTACATTCCACTGAATCTCCTTGTCGTCCTCATGTTAAAACCTTGTTACGTTTCCCTATTAGTAATTCTGTTTTTTATTCTCAGTCATTCACTGTTCGTGCTGTTAAGCTGTGGAATGATTTACCTGATAAAATTCGTGCCAGTTAAACATTATATGTGTTTAAGAAACTACTAAAAGAGCACTATTATTTATTTATTTATTTTAACAGATACACCACCGGCTTATCACTAGACATTGTTATTTACACCACAAATCAGTTTTGTTCAAGATGATTTGCCTTTAAAAGAATATACAACATTCACAATAATAATGCAGCAAATATAGCAATGAGAGATTCGTTAATTTAACTAGACCAATATTATTAATAATGAGTTTACAAGCAATTCGCTTACAATAAAACAACTCTTAAAACTAAACTTAAAAAAAAACTAAACTTGAAGAATTATAAATACTTAATACATATTCTAGCGAATTCTGACACATTGACTGTATGGAAAATGTCGACATCGCCACTATCTCTCACAAACTTAATTTTTTTTAATCGTCGTTTGTTTTTTTGTCTTTGTATTCCCAGTTATGTATATAATTATATATACTTATATATGTTTACATTATCTATATATGTATTATATATATTATGTTCATGTACATATATTTATTTATTTTGATGATATTTTGTATTATTTCAAGTATGTATTTCATAGTCAACAAATCTTTACTTAAGACCCTGACACAACTGATGTTTGATTATTACAAATTAATTAAACTTGATTAATGGCAGATGCTTTTGCTTACGTCAAAATAACAAAAAAGTGTTGCAAGATTAATTAATTAGCTACTTAGTTAAAATCAAATTTAATTCAAATAACAATACAATTAACGGCCTATCGAACGGTTCTGGATTAACTTATTGGCAAGCAACTGGGTTAAGCCGGGAAAGTAAAGGAATTATATTTTAAGGTTCTTTTTTCTATTAGTATTAAATGTACAAACTTAGGAAATAACAGATAATGTTATTAATTGATAATATTAATATTTTATTCAATGTGCAACATAACAAAGCAAAGTGTCTTCACGACTATATCCCCGAAGAGGTAGGCAGAGGCTAGCCGATGATACTCGTACTAAGTCCCGCTATGTGATAGGTGGCAAGCCTGTAGCCAATCAGGCACATATCCTATCCCGAGCAACATTTTTTTGATTAGAAAATTGGGAAAACTCAATTTTCTTTTTGTTGCCCGACCCGGGATTCGAACCCGGGACCTCATGCAGTCAACCTGAACCGCTAGACCACAGAGGCGAGTCTAATAAAGCATTTTAGAAACATTTATCCCTGTTTCCTTTAGGACATATTGGATTAGGTAGTGAATGGTTTCTTATACGTTTCGACCAAATTCTAAAGTAATTCACAACGAAGTTAAAGAATAAAGTATACAAGTATAAACAAATACCTGTTGAAATAATTCGGTGAATTCTTGCAGTCTACTTCGGAAACGAAATGACAGATGAAGGTTTTCTGGTCGAAGGCGGTGTAGTTGGCGCATAAGAAGTCGTACCTCGTACCAAACAGGCAGTGGTGGTAAACCTGGAAAAGTCCAAACAGTGTTTATTACTGTCATATACGTTAAATACCAAAGACAATATTTATCTATTCAGTTTCCAGAAAATTTAAATAGATAAAACTAATTTTTTATGCTATTCAACAAAAGACATAATCATTAATTTTATTTCTTCCAGTAAAAAATATACAGTTGAATTGAGAACCTCTTATTTAATAAGTCGGTTAAACACATTGTAGGTTTCACGAGAAAATACTTTTACTTGAAACCATTACTACACTAACTGATAGTTACCACTGCTTTACACATTACTGATAGAGCGTCAGTGAATGCCGTTATTGTGTTCCGTGCTGGAGAATAAGAAGTAGATTTGCACAAAGGGCTTAAATTCCCGGCCATGTTTACTGTCGCACCAGTAACTTTTGTTGTATCTATAGATATCGGTAAGCACAGCTTGTTGGTTATCTGATACATACATACATACATATTTTCACACTAAGTCCATTGCGGAGTGGATAATAAGAATCGAGTGCCAAGTATCACAATACTTACATGCCTGACCAGCTTCCTTCACATTCATTAAATTAAAAAAAATATCTTAATGCCAAAATTCTAGAAGAAGTAGGCAGAGGCACAACCAGGACCCACAACTAGCTGAAGACAAGTCCCTAAATGTGATTGGTGGCAACCCTATTGCTGACCAGGCACATGTCCAATCCCGGCAACATTATTTTCAAAACAAAATTGAAATTACATATTTTCCTTTTTTTTATTCCCCGTCCTCGTTCTGGACCTCAAGAAGTCAAGTCCGACGCCGAACCGCTAGACCACAGAGGCCATGCTCTTATTTAATTATTTGTATAATTCTATCTTCTACAGAAAAAAATTAGATACCTGGCATTTATGTGGCACGGAGGCGTAAAACCCATCATGCAGACCATCACACTTGAAGTCCATGGTCTCGGGGCGCGGGACGGCCTCATAGAAGGGATACTCTGATAGATTGTAGCCATTCAGCTCTCGGGGCAAGTTGGGGTCGTATATATAGTCTATTTGTGGTATTCCTGTCAGCTTACTTGTGGTATTTTTTTCTGCACCTTCAGCGGTTGTTTCCACCTGTAATAAGAATTAAACACGCATTACTAAATGAATCTTAGCTAGTGATGAATCAGTACGGATTTAATGGTTATGACCGCCTCGTCGGTCGAGTGGCTAGCTTACACGCTTAACTATATCGACAAACCGCGAGGCTCGGGTTCGATTCCTGACGGGGGCAGGCATTTGTGTGATTAACATTAAGATAGATTCTATACTTCTCATCGTCGGTGCTTGGTGGAATTCCATTCTCGATGCAATTTATTTAGAAACGCTTGTACTTTCCACAATATATTTTATTATTTTTTATTTTTATGATTTAGCCAACCGGTTTCGCTATACAAGCATCATCAGGGCTATATAACATTAAGATATCTGCATTTCCGGGTCTGGGTGTTTATTTAATTTATTCTGGTAAATATTTTAGTATTTCTATGCATTAGAATCGTTGACTAACACCCATAACACAAGCAAATAATTTGCTTGCTTTGGGGTTAGATTCAATTTGTGTGACTTGTTCAGGGATATTTATTTATTTAACTACGTGATCTTGATTATAGTTCCCGTCAAATTCGTTTTGATAACTCGCATTATTCGTTCTTCATTTTCATGTAGATATACATATTATATACTAATTGTCTCGTCGAACTTCGTTCTACCCATTTAATTTGTTTGAGAAAAATAAAATATTATTTTCCCCATTTTCCCTGCAATTGTCCCGGGTTTTCTCTTAATAAAAACTTTTTCCTAACTGTAACTAACACAAACAAAAAGAATTAGCCAAATCGGTCCAACTTTATTTTTTATTATATGTTATGTTAAGTTATGCGCTTAGCAACACTTTCAGTCTGATGTGGCCATAAAGAATTTTTTTATTTGTTTTGTTTCCTCATGTACCCACTACTTATTTATTGGCTTCTGTATAATTAAAAATACTAGTGGCCGCCCATTGGTCGAAATTCAATCATAATAAATTTTAATATCTTATTGACAAGTTCATTTCCCAAGACCAACATGGTGCGCCATCTGTGATCTTTTATCGTTATCATCAATATATTTGTTTGTTTGTGTCAAATGCATGGTAATGTGGGTAGTGTTATATTTATTGATTTAATGTACTTTATAAGCATTATTATTGAAAAATGTTAGTGTTCTGCACTTCTCCTACAAATAAATTATAGGTGTGCCAAATTTTATGCTCCTCCATCCGCGCAATTATTTTTGTAAAAAGAGGTCCAAAGTATTGTCATCACGCATTAATATATAGATATAATAGTTTTATAAGATTGAAAAACGAACAAGCATACTAACCTAGAACGAGGGTAGTTAAGTCTTTTGTTTAAGTTTACCGGCTAATATTCGCTACCAAGAAATACAACAATGGTAAGCACTGACTTAGTACCTTTAACAAATACTATTACATACAAACAAATATTTATATGTATGACTGTAGAAGAATGATAGCCGTCATAGAAAGGAAATAATTAAAATAATTATCATCGTAACGTCGATGAGTTACACAAGAATGGAGGCAGTGGAAATTACCGGAAGTTGTTTTTTTTGTTACGGAAGCTGCTCAGGAATTCTTTGAACGGTAGCCAAGGTGAACACCATTTCCCTCGTTACTTATTGTACCTATATTTGTTAGAGATTGTAAAGAATTATGCTGTACTAGCGTGTCCCGTGTTGGTCCGGGCTTCTTTGCAGAATAGACCATATGACTTCCTGCCAGGTAGCTCGTAAAATTCGAGCATAGGCTTACAATCACTAACTCCGTGACATCCGACTAGGTGGTAGAGTTTCGCAGCGACTCACCTGGATTGGTACCACCGCCTGGCCCATTCCTGCCGCCATAACGTCAACGTCGTTGACTTGTTCGGAGGGTAAGGTAGCCGGTAAACTTACTTTTGCTCGAGGCCTAACATTCCAATCTCAGGTTGGCAACGCATCATTACCAACTTTGGTGTCTATAGGCGGCGGGAATTTCTTAACATCAGGAAATCCGTCTGCTTGCCTTCCAATATCATAAAAAAAACTAGCGACACGCTATAATGACCAGTTTGACACATAATGATGAACGTGAATGACGATTTCTAAACTGAATTAAATGTAATTAAATTTGAGTCGATTTCATAACTGTACTAGCTGTCCCGGCGAACTCCGTTCCACCCGTTCAGTTTGTATCGGGAAAAATAAAATTATTTTTCCCATTTCCCTGCAATTTTCCCGATTGCTTTCTTCATAAAAACCTTTTTCTGACAATAACTAACACAACAAAAAAAGAACTATCCAAATCGGTTCTGTCATTCGGAAGTTATGTGCTTACCAACACATTTTAGCAATTCATTTTTATATTGTAGATTTAAATAGTAAGGTACGTAACAGTTCATTAAAGAGTTTTGATAAAATGAAAATTTGAATGTTTGCTTAGGTGAAATAAACGTCAAATCGGCTAGCTAAGGTTACCGATAGTATAATAACATATATAGTAAGTAAATCATAACATTTCTTGCAACTTTAGCACTCGTTCTGTGTTATGTTAAATTTAGGTTTTCTTGAAAAAATAGGAATAGAAATTAACTTTAGAAAAGCTACTAAAGATTCAACTCCCTTGGTGAAATTTTTAATTTTTTTCTTTACCAAAATATATCTATTTATAAGACATAATTACCCACGTCAGCGGTAAGGAAAGGAATTTAAAACTCGATGCAGGATTTGAATCCTCAGTAGCTCAAATGGTTAGAGTATTCGTTGTCTTCAAACGAAAGGGTACATCTTCAATTCTTCAAAATGTGTAGGTTACTTAAGACGTTTAAGCTGAGTTACAACTTTAAATTTATAAAGTACTGTTTATAACAATTTGCGGTATCTATAGCTCACGTATTTCTTTGTTTCCCTGTGTTAGCCCTGGTCTACCGAGTAGAATACACCATACGTCTCCCTGCCAGGTAGCTCGTAAGAAGTGAACACGGGATACATACACCCTTACCAACAAGACCACTAATAGTAGAATGCTTTGCAGCACTTGCCCGGGTAGAGATCTACTGTCTTACGTATTCCTGCCACCATACTATATGTTTAAGTCCACAGGGTTGCATAGCCGGTTGATTAGCACAATATTCCATCAATAGGACAGCGACGCACCTATTACAACGGTGGTATCTATAGGCCATGGTTCTATATTGTCATCAGGAGAGCCGTATGTTTATTTCGTGAGCTCTCATATAAAACAGACCATCAAGTATTTGTATATTTGTTGGTTCTTACCCCTTTAAAAACATATAAGAAAAACTAGTTTAAGTGGCAGATAAGTAATGTTTTCCGTTCCGTTTGCTTGTTTGCCTTCCTTAGACGTAAAACTATACCTGAGCTTCCTCTTCTGGAGCTGATGGCTCCTCCTCTGGTGCTGCTGTGGTGGAAGTGGTTTTTGAAAAGATTAAGCTGGTGGCTCTCACAGCTGATGTGAACGGTAAGTTTGCCAAACACACTGCCACTGCCAGACCTGGAAAATAAACGGATTCATACAGGCGACTTCTTCAAAAATGTAGCATCTCAGATACACGTAACACCACAAGCAATATACATGCCGGCTGTCAGAAAGAATTTTGAGGGAAGTAAATATCTATTAATACTGTAAGATTATATTATATAATATTAGCAAAACATTATATATGTTAATATAATACTAGCAAACAAAATACTAGTACTCATCATTAACATTCTAAAAAGGTAAATCAAGACTGTAAAAATCAGTTTATTTAATAATAAAATAATGTGCTTTTTATTTATAATGTATTATTATAACATTAAGATTGCAAACTGCAAGACAATTAAATTACATACACAAAATAATAAGACCATCCCTCAGATAAGCAATACACTAGTAACATTTTTAGTATCCGAACGTGACGTATTTTTCAGACGTTAGGAATTTTTTATGATCATTTATATTTCAATCTCAAAAAAAGATTTAAATGTCCTTTTATATCAATAAAAGGCATCAAAATAAAATGCAATCAAAGTGCTTCTGCAAGTTTTTAGTCTTCGAAATTTGAGAAAATCAATCAATATTTTTTAATATTTGGCCAGCTTGTTCTTCAACATGACTGTAACCATTTGTTTGGATTTTATAGTACAATTTGACTATCAATACAAGTTCTATTAAAGTAACCGGTAAACCGGTAACTATCAAAATCTCCAAAATTTCCTTTAAATGATACATTAAAAATGGCTTAATCTATGGTCCTTTAGGATTGGTCTTTTTAAAATTCCGTAGCAAAATGTAATGGATCTTATCTTATATATGAAAATCAATGGCACTTCTTGTAAATTTACAACTCAAGAACGAGCTCACCTATCCAAACCAAATGTTTAGGCTTTGTGCGGACTATTTAGTAAATGGCTTACGTGAAGTTTGCACAAAATCGGTCGAGCGGTGACGGATGATTTTGTTAATAGGTACTTTTATGTCAAATTGAAAATGTTTTCAGTTGTTTTTTTTATGTTTTGTTGTTGTGTTTTAATGTTGTTGTTCATGCGGTCGTAAACGTAGCGAATCCCGTACAGGGCCGCTAGTATTGAATAAAAACAGCTAGGTAGCTAATTTAAAGCTTTAAAAAACTGCTGCCTAATAAAGTACTTTATTAATTAACAAATTGAATAATGTCAAGAAATTCATAAATTTTTATATTGATTGATATAAGGATATGTAGTAAAAAAAATAAGATTATTTATTTTTTACCATTTTTTTTAAATTTTGCATTTATGACTTTTTTGTAATATTAACAATAAAAATGGGTTCACTACTTTTTTGTAATGTGAAAATACCTGAATATTTTGTAAAATTTTTTACAAATTTTTTCTAATCTTTTATAAAATCTTTCTAATTTTTTATAAAAGTGCCACTGTGGAATTGAGGCTGCCTGTGTTGTTGCGCGTATAACTAAATAAATAAATGTTATGTAATATAATTTATTTGCATGCACATATTATGTATATATGTATGTGTGGGTGTGTGTGATTAAATGTATGTATATATAGTTGAATTAAATTCAACACTTGTTAAATTGTTATTGGAAGGATCTGGATTTATACAAAATTAAGAATGTAATGTCTCTTTAAATGGTAATTTTAAAAATGTTACTGCACTATTGTATTGGGTTAGCCTGTAAGAATAGTGTATTGAATGCAATAAATAAATAAATAAAATAAATAAATAAATAAATAAATTAAAACTTTATCCTGACTGCCTTAAATAGCGAAACATTCGCGCCGGAAATATCAACTGTATTTTTTAATGTTTAAAAAGTACTAATTTAAGTCTTATATAGTTTATAACATGTACATTGTTTTTTACTATAATAAATTGCTAATAGTTTTTGTATGTCATTATGACTTACACTAAGCTGGTTTTTTCTCTTTAAAATTATTCTTCGTATCAATATTTATTCACAAACCACAAAAGTAACGAACTAAAATACGATTGAAAACTGCAATTTGCATTTAGTATTTCCCTAAGACTTCCGCGTAATAAAAGCTGTACATATTATATAATTATGTATACTTGTTTTTATTCTTAACTAGCTGAGTCGATGTTAGACGGTATCCTGTCCTACCTATTTATATGGTTTTTCATGCATGTTATCGCCTCTGTGGTCTAGCGGTTCAGCTTTTGGACTTGACTGCATGAGGTCCCGGGTTTGAATCCCAAAACCCGGGATTCAAACAAGCAGACGGATTTTCTGATGGTAAGAAATTCCGCCGCCTAGAGACACCAAAGTTGGTAATGGTGCGTTGCCAACCTGAGGCCGGGATGTTAGGCCTCGAGCAAAAGTAAGTTGGGCAACAAAAAGAAAATTAAGTTTTTCCAATTTTCTAATAAAAAAATGCTGCTCGGGATTGGATATACCCGGTGGGCGATAGGCTTGCCACCTATCACATTGTGGGAATTAGTGTCTTCGGCTAGTCATGGGTGCCCTGGTTTTGCCTCTGCCTACCTCTTAAGGGATATTGGCGTGAAGATACTTTTTTTATGAATCTTCTTATAACTTACACAAAAAAAAATAATTTGCAAAATTGAGCTACCCGCTAAGACGTGACACGATGACGACAAAAATTTGTGAAGTTATTATGTACAAGAACAATCAAAATGATATAAGTACATTAATTTTGAGTAACTTTTATAGTTTTTATTATTTTAACATAACACGATAGGCATTAGAATTGGTTAGGTTCCGACAGGTGCCGATACTTTCCCGGCATGGATGCTTCGGAAAGTCCCTTTGTTTGTTTGCGAAACGGCATGCCGTCGCCGCCTGCCACGAAAACGGGGCGTCAGAATATACGGTGTCCTACATGCTGGGGAAGTGCATCGCCTGGGAATCAAAGGTATTCTCTCACCGGATTGTTGGTTAGGACCACTCGCTGCAGGGCATCGTTCAAGCTATGCTCGCTAGCGAGATCCCGGCAGGTCTTGGTCACCTTTTGCTATTCCGATGATTTTTTTGTTTTCGAATATAAGTAAAAATATTATGTAAACCATGTTTTTGAGATTAAAACATTATGAAAAGCAATAATAGAAGTTACAGTATATTCACATGAGTGATATTATTAATTACAGTTTTGGGAAACATTTGTGTTACCGAACACCGTTAGTCGTTAGTATGAATAAAAAACTTTAGAATGAAAAGTTGTAGGAAGTTTGATCAATCGGTACGAATAATAGTTCCGAGTTAAGAGCTTTCGAGAAAGAATAATACCAATCCCATGTTAAGCTCAGTAATATGCTATAATATGCTTAAAACTTAGACAAAACTGCAGAAAAAAACTAATTATCACTAATGTCTGATGTGAATGTAGTAATTACCTAACGACCTCCATTTTGTTGCAACCTTGTGGATATGACAACGCGCTTTGGCATTTAAAATAAGTAAATATGTAAACACTGAGGTAACCGGTCATTTGTTGTTTCTAACGTTCTATTCTCCGAATTATAAAAATAATGTTTGATGCGGATATTGAATCCTCGCCATTAAGGGTCCATGTGTGCTAAAATACATCAGCAGTATATTGTTTTTCTCATACAAAGCAATAATGGATCTTGGTGACAAAAATACACAAGATTAACATGAATATGCTATATGACACTAGTGTTTCCAAAACACGATTCATTTCACTTTGCTCGATAGAAAAAAATCAAAAAGTTAACCCTTTTTTGAAAGCAAAACCCAATTGTCTACTTCAATTATGAAAATATCGACACCAGTTTTAACATAAACATAGATAAGTACTATACCTAAAAGATAAGTGTTTCAGTTTTTATACTTTTTTTCAAAATTACTTTTATAGTGTCAAAAATAGTGATTTGTCGCTTAAGACGTTTACTTTGGAGCGCAATATTTCATAGTAATCATGGAACGGGGGAGTGCGTCGGTTGGCTCTTCTGGCTGACTGAGTATGGGGCCTTAACGTGAACGGCCAATGTACATTGAGAGGAACTGGCAGTAAAAGGAAAACTGCATTCTATGAATATTACTCGATTCAACCCTAAACTTAAAGCTTAATCCTTGTTTTATGAAATCCAGTAAAGTAAAAAAAGTATTTTGTCATCATTTGTAGTTTTCAACTACATTGTCATCCCAATGTAGTTGAAAACAGTTTAAACTAAGAAAAGTTATTTGAATAGTGAATTTATAGTGAAACAAATACATACATATACCATGTTAGGATATTGGAAAGCAAACAAGCAAGAGCACATCATGAAGGTATGGCAGCAGGAAAAGGTAAGGCGGTGCCAATCCGGGTGAGTCGCTGCGAAACTCTACTACCTAGTCAGATGTCACGGTGTTAGTGACGATAAGAGTTCGCTTGCCTTTTACGAGCTGCCTGACAGAAAGGCAGATGGTCTATTCTGCAAATACATTTATTTATTAATTATAGATAGAAAAAAGGTATCTACACGCCCATTTCCCCGAAGTGGTAGCAGAGGCATAACTGCCCTGGTTGTGTCAAAGGCACCCACGACTAGCATAAGATACTAAATCCCACAATGTGATAGGAGGCAAGCCTATTGCCAACTGAGCACATGTCCAATCCCAGGTAACGTTATTTTTATTAGAAAATTGAAAATATACATTCTCCAATTTTTTTTTATTATTAATAGATACCAAAGCTTTTAACGGTACACAATGCGTCGCAAGTGGATTTGAGATTTTAATTTAGCGACTCTTTTCTTCAAATAAAAAAAAGACAGTGGCGAGAACTAGTATTTTGTGACAATTACAATAACTCGTTTAACGTTTGCTCGCTTTCCTTCTCTTTTATAAAAAAAAACACAAAGTTCAACTTACAAAACAAACCGCACCCCAGCCATCTGTGCCGCGATCGCTTCATTTTGTGCCTGAAAAAAAAAGAAATAGATTAAATTTCTTAAACATAATCAGTATTGAAGGTATTAAAACTGTACAGCATCGACTTATTTTTTATACAATATCGTCTAAGCAATCAACCAAAAAAACATTATTAAAAACGTTTTAGACAGTTGCAAGCTCGTCTTCCATTAAAGGTAATCTCGGAGGAAAATTTTGTTTTCGTTCGTTAAGTTAGTGATAAATTTGAATTAAACGTCTAGAATCCCTGTCAGTTATCAATCAGGGGTAATTTTTTTTAAAGACATGTTTATCGATTTCGAAATTCTTTAAGTATAATTAATTAAAAAGCAACAAATCAATTGTTATATAATCAAATGGAATCACTAAAAAAGGCCCCAATAAAAATATCAAACTTTGATTATTTTCTAGAAAATTACGCTTAATCTAACATAAGCTAAGAGACAAATAAACTTAAAGAAATTAAATTTTGAACATAAATAACAAACACGTCAAACTTCGTTTTTCTGTCGGTTAAAAATTTGAAAAGCTCTCTCGATTTCTCATCCAAACTAAATTATGATATAATTAAAACTATCATTTTAAAATAGGGAAAACAACTTTGCAAGTTGGTTTGCAAAACGCATGAGACAAAAAATTATGTATTTAGAAACTAATATTTTCTGGAAAGTCTGTTGAAAATAACACGTTTTGACAATAGGTCATTAAAGTGCTGATAAATTTCATAAAATTGCAATTGCTAATCAAATAAATGTCAATATATAACGCAGGTAGTCATTGAGATGAACTACATTGTATTTTGGTATAACTTACAGCCAAGTCTTAGCACAAGCGGCATTGCACTGTTACATTTTTTTTTAATTTAAGATATCTTCGCCTACTTTAGTATAGCTTCTACGATTAGTTCTTTAAGAAGCTAAAGCTCGACAAATAATGATAAAGTTCAACATCCTTAATTACCCCCATAAAATGTATCTTCAATGTTGCTGAAAACTATGTCGGTAACGCCAATTTAAACAAAAAAAAATGCATCGAATTCAGTCCATTCGTTAAGAAGTTATGATGCTACAGACATACACACTCACAAAGACATGTCAATATAATAACACCCCTTTTTCCGTAGGGAGTAAAAAAAATACCTAGTAGCTTTTTTTTTTGTTATCCATAAATTAATATACAAAAACATTAAGAAAATTTGTCTCTTATCATCAAGAGAACCTTAAGCTAGTTCGCTGACTTATCACATAAAAAAGAGAGGGAGGCAAACAGACAGGGACTTTTCAATTTTTTTTAATTTTTATATTATTTTTTGCTATAAGTATTAATTAGTCTCAATTTTTTTAAATATTTACAATCTACAGATTTACTTTTATGAATATTATTGCTTACATATCTGTTATAGAGACAAGTTGTACTTTAAAAATTGGATATTCTAAAAACTAATCATTTGAATCCAGATGTTAGTTTTAATGACCAGCGTATATAAACAAAAAAACTTCTGCTGTATTATTTTTTCTTTAAAAATTGGATCATCCAAAAAAGAATCTTTCGAATCCAGTTGCTAGTTGACTAGCGTATAAAAACAAAGCCTTCTGCTGTATTATTTTTTTCTTTAAAAATTGGATCATCCAAAAAAGAATATTTCAAATCCATTTCCTAGTTTTAATGACCAGCATATATAAACATAAAGACTTCTGCTGTATTATTTTTTTTTAATTGGATCATCTAAAAAAAGCATCTTTCAAAATATAAAGTTAATAGTTTTAATGACTATGTATATAAACAAAAATACTTCTGCTGTATTATTTTTTTCTTTAAAAATTGGATCACAAAAAACTAATCTTTCAAATCTAGTTCCTAGTTTTAATGACCAGCGTATATAAACAAAAAAACTTCTGCAGTATTAATTTTTCTTTAACAATTGCTTGCTAGTTGACTAGCGTATAAAAACAAAAAGACTTCTGCTGCATTATTTGTGCAACCTATAAACGTTTGCCGATCTTGAATAAATACATGTTTTTTTTATTTGAAAGTCTCATCCTCGTGATATACACCAGAATTCTTCAGACAGGTCACGATCCGCCGTTACTGATATTCAAAACGTGAAATGTTTTGAGGTTACCTTCAAAATTACTTTTTAGAATGTTTTGATTTAGAACGTATTGTTTACTGTATATTAATTTATGTATTTAACATTTAAAATGCTATTTTATCTGTGTTAAGGACAACGCTAATTAAATTATGTATAAATGTTTTTTTACATTCATTTATACTCTTACAAGTAATATTGTTAATCAGCTCTACCAGAAATTATAATCAAAATTTCCCGTTTTGGTCCAGGTCATTTACCATTCTGTCTGGTAGTTTGTAAGAGGCGAAAATGATGAAATGATTGGTGGAAAATTGCTGTGCAGCAACTTGTCCGGGTAGGGATCTACCGCCTTACCTACCCCTGACGCCATAATGATAATATCATGGTCCTGTCTTGAGAGTAGGGTAGAAGGCAGAGATAACAACGACGCACCTACAACATCTATGGTGTCTGTTTACAGTGGTTTTCTTATTTGTTTTGCTTAGTATAACATTTATTGCCTGCTTGTTTTAAATGAAATGAAATGAAAATTATTTATTTGCGGAATATGTGTGTTAAAAAGTTGTTAATAAGATATTTAAGAATACAACATATTCTACCACATTGTGGTGTGCAAATATTTAATTAAATTTAAGAAGTTACTTATTTAATATATAAAATGTACATTTAAATCGCAGCAATTATTTACATTTTTAGTAAACATTTTATTTATTTATAAACATAAGTTGCATAATTTATTATAATTAAATTTAAAGGTAGATTAATTTTAAGTCCTATCTACCGTACATTATCAAGAAACAAGAAATCAAACAAATTTTATTATGATCAGTTCTCGAGTTAAGATATTATTGAATACCAAACATACAGCAACCATTTTTCGTTTTTATGATATTCACGCCCCCTAGAAACATCAAAGATGGTAACGATGCATTCCAACCTGAGACCGGGATGTTGGGTCTCAAACAAAAGTAACTTTATCGGCTAATTATCCTCCAAAACGGAACATGTCAACGGCAAGCACTGACGTTATGGCGGCAGGAGTGGGTAAGACGCAGGTATCAATCCGAGCGAGTTGCTGCGTAACATTACTGCATATTCAGATGTTACGGTGTTAGTGACGGTAAACTTATGTTCGCCTTTACCGACCTGCCTGGCAGAAAGGTAGATGGTCTAATCTGTTAAGTTTCTTTGACCAACGAGTCAGTCAAAGTAAATGTTATCGTACTTACGAAACAGTTATATTTAAAAAAAACGTAAAAAATCGGCCAAACAGTGGATTTCGTCCGCAAACATTGTGACACGAAATTTTTATTTATAATAAGATAATATAGATTCCAAGATGACAAAAGCCCATAAATATAAATTTAATAGCCTTATCAATCTGTCTGTTAAAATAGCGGTTTGGTGGAAACCATGCAATAATAAATATTAAATAGTATAAAATTTACATAAAGACAAGGACCGACGATTCAAGGCCAAAGCTTACCTATTTATACAGTTGCAACTTGTTCTTCAGGTAATGGAAAACTTTTGTTTTTTTACTTAATCCTGTCCTGTGCAAATAAGTTCTTACTGTGAAGCTCATGTTAAGGGATATAGCAAACTCTCCAATTTATTGCTACTGTTTATGTTGTCCTTGTACCTATTTGTAATAAATAGTATATTTTTTAAATCATTATGCGCTATTTTTTACTGCCTTCCTGCCAGGCAGCTCGTAAAAGCCGAGCATAGGCTTACCTTCATTAACACCGTGACATCTGACCAGGTGATAGAGTTTCGCACCGACTCGCCCGGATCGGTACCACCGCCTTACCTATTCCTGCCACCGTAACGTCCAATGCTTGCCGTTAACATGCTCCGGTTTAGAGGGTAAGGTAGCTGGTAAACTTACTCCTGCTCGATGCCTAATATCCCGACCTCAGTTTGGCAACGCTCCATTACCACCTTTGGCGTCTCTATGCGGGGTGAGTTTCTTACCATCAAGAAATCCGTCTGCTGTTTTGCCTTGCATTACACGTCGCAAAAAAGCAAATTTATGGTATATAGTTTTTGAAACTAAAATAGTTTGTCTGATGTTAATGTACCCCTTTTCACCTGGACAAGTTGCTGCATGGTCCAATAATAATAATAATAATAATGCTTTATTTACGAAATGTGGTTAGTTAGATAGAAGTTAATATTTCCTGTACAGGCACACATTTCGCCATTAATATGGCATGTAAATATTTGTTATATAAAAGAACACTGACTTATACTAAATTAACAATTACCAATTTAACTTGCTTTCGCCTCTTTCGAGCTCCCTGGCAAAGAGACAGATGGTTTTTTCTACTCAAAATACTCGGACTAACAGGGGGTTTTGTTTGAGTAAGAAAGTCTTACTATGCTACTATTTGAAGATAGAAGATCTAGGCTACTATTGAAGTTATAGTAGATCACGGCTTCTATTTGAAGATAGTAAAGCTAGGCTACTATTTGAAGATATTATATCTCGGCTACTATTTGAAGATAGTAGAGCTAGGCTACTATTTGAAGATAGTAGAGATAGTCTACTATTCGTCCTATCTAAAGGGTTTTAAAGGGTTTATCTAAAGGGTTTGGCCAATTTTAATAACTTTTACGTCTTATGGGCGACATCTAAAAATATACATGTTTTAAAAAATACCATATCCATGACACCATCACATCATATTTTTAATTTTTTGCTGCTTTTAAGTTAATACAGTAGCTGGAGAAAAACTGCAAGTGACAGTAAATATACTGTAAGTGCTTTAAGTATGAAAGCATTGAACCTAACAAAGCCAGCGTACATAAAATCCACTTGCGCTTGGTTATATTTTTACATTCATCGGTACAAACAAACAAAAAGTTGTGAACAGCGGTCGCCAACCTCTTTCAAGAAGCGTGTGTCATTATGCGTGCTGGAATGTTTGATATCTCTACATATAAAATTAAACGTGTCTGTACGTTGAAGGAGGTAACAGAAAAAAACCATTCGCTTCATGAAAACTAGTAGTTCTTTTTTTAAAAATGTTTTTCATTTTTTTATTTTTTTTTTATTTAAGAGGATAAGGACTAGGGTTTTAAAAGGTAATAGTTTAAGGTAGAAATAATTAAATTTTATCTTAAGTTGAAATTGTTTGCAATACATTATTAAGCTGGCTGTAAATATTTATTTATAAATGAATAATTTATTTTGACAATAAAATTTATGTCACATATAAATAAATACCTCTGGACAAATTTTACAGATTGGTCTATCCCCAATTATAAACAAGCACTAGTTAATATTAATTAAACACCTAGACTCAGTAATAAGACATCTAAACGTTCATCACACAATTGTCTGCACCATAGATATGATAATACAAGGTCTGCACCCGTTAGCAATCGAACCCGAGCCTCGCGGTTAGTCGTTGGAGTTAGACGTGTACGCTAACTCCTCCGCCAACGAGGCGGTCTAATCCGTGTATCCGACTGTACATTCAATTAATGTTTCTTTACATTCCAGATTTCAAGTTGTTTGATTACTTTATACTCATTGTTGTCATGTATTTGTCAAAATCGCCTCTGTGGTCGAGCGGTCCGGGTGTTGGACTTGACTGCATGAGGTCTCGGGTTCGAATCCCGGGTCGGCCAACAAAAAGAAAATTGGATTTTTCCAATTTTCTAATAAAAAAATATGTTGGTCGGGATTGGAAACGTGCCTGGTTGGCGATAGGCTTGCCACCTATCACATTATGGGACTTAGTATCTTCGGCTAGTCGTGGGTGCCCTGGTTGTGCCTTTGCCTACCTCTTCGTGGATATGGACGTGAAGATACTTTTATTTGTCAAAAGAAACAAAGATAATCTAAAAACACATTCTACATAGGTACCACCAAACGAAGGCATGAATTTGAACTAAACTTTCATGAATGGTAGATTAAATTTTTCCAGGGGAAGCCCATAAGTGAACGGGATAAAAATTAGCCTTAGGAGTAAGTATTGCGTACCTCGAGGCCAAATTTCGTGACCATCGCTTCAGTATATTCGGCGTGAATCTCGATTGGAATAATGTCTTCATGCCAATCGACTGTCAAAAATTGTAAAAGTGCTAAGAATGGGTGTTTAAGTCCATCTTAATCACCTGCACATTTTCTAAAATATCTTAAATGTATAGAGTACAATTTTTCTACGATTTTATTAGAAGTATAAATTTGCTACCATAATGTGGTAAAATATGTTAGCACGAATAAATACTGTTTCAACAACTTCTTCATTACATAGTATAAAACAAAGTCGCTTCCTCTGTCCCTATGTCCCTTTGTATGCTTAAATTTTAAAACTACGCAACGGATTTTGATGAGGTTTTTTTTAATACATAACGTGATTGAAGAAGAAGGTTTGTATATATCTTTTATACCCGTGCATAGCCGGGGCGGGCCGCTAGTTATACATATTTCGCAAAGAAATAATGTTCGTTTTTATTGTTCTATTTTAAGACTAAGTCTAATTAACATCAGTATCTTATATGAGTTAATTAAAAAAGTAATCGCCTCTGTGGTAAAACCCGGGATTGGATATGTGCCCGGTTGGCGAAAGGCTTGAACCTATCACATTGTGAGATTTAGTGTCGGCTAGTCGTGGGATCCTTGGTTGTGCCTCTAAAGAGTTAGGCCTCTTCGGGGATATGGGCGTGAAGATGCTTTATTTTACCTCCTAGCGATTAAATGTAAGAACCTATTCCTATTATTAATTCTTTGCTTTGGATTTCGGCATCCTAAACAGTGGGTTCGTTAGCCTACATGGCGCTATTTCACCACATAGCTGGCGTTTCTTGGGGCGTCCACATTTACCGGCGCATTTTTACTGAAGATACTATTTGAAGAACGTCTTAAAAACTATGCCATTTTATTTTTGCTAAGGGATAGTTTTTAGTTCAATGAGCAGAAAAAAACACAAAATTTTAATAGTGTGAAATACACGTTACGATCTAGGTACTATAATATCCTTCCACCATGGAACACGAAAACCGGGAGCAGTATACGCATAAAAGTTAATATGTCGGTGCCAATCCTAGCGAGTGGTTACAAGAGTATTGTGCGTTGTGTAAGCAATAAATCTTCAGCTAATCGATATCTCGATACCAAACAGATACAGAATAAATGTATATTGCATTTGCAGTGAAAGTGGCCACCGATGCGCGTCGGGTGTGTCCAGATAATGCATCTTTTATGTTTTGGATCACGCCTACATTAATTGAAATTACGTTGGATAGAGTGACTGCTACTGTTTTATGTTAACCTGGTACTTTTTGTAAACTTTTGTCAAAATATTTGAATTTTACTGGTATCGTTTAATAGTGTGACTGCTACTGTTTTATGTAAGCCTGGTACTTTTTGTAAACTTTTATTAAACTATTTCCTGGTGGTGGTAACTGCTGTGCAGCAACTTGCTTCCACTAACTTAAGTAAATTGGTGGGTTCTTGCTGCCATAATAGTACTGTTTATCCTGGTCCAGAGAGACAGGACTAATAATACTCCTCGGTCGCAACTATGATTTCTAAAGGCTATGACTGTTTACGCACTTTTAAAAATAGCACTTACACTTTTAAAGATAACACTTGCACTTTTCCAGAAACCAGTTTTTTGCAGGTTTCATTTTAACTGGTTTAATTAAATATAATTATTTATCGTTAGTTTGTAAAGCACTGATGAAGCTGTGAAAAGTAAAACCGGTTGGCTAAAATGTAACTTATAACTTAAGTGTATCGTGAAAATATATAAGTGATTCCACCTAGTGCCGACGATGGAAAGTATAGATACTGCGGCTGCTTCTTAATATCAGGAGAGCCTAACGAAAAGAAAACGAGAACGAATAGATATGGCAACAGTAAGTACCGATCCGCGATAATTAGAAATCTTCATAATTGTGTATTCATTAAATAATTATAACGTGACACAAATACATAGTAGTCATTTCATTTGTTTAATAAATACACCGCAGTAGGTACATTTTTTAAGTGTTGTATAATACGCTGTATTACGTTATTATTACTATATATGTGCTAACTTGATATTTTTGTTATATTGTAATATAATTAAGTTAATTAAGAGTGTTACCTTTCATAAAATATACCTACTAGCTCAGCAATAATTCTTCGGACAACCCAGTCGCTGCCATATTATTTTTAGCCTCCGACGCAAAACGGTATGTCTGCGTATGTGAGTGTGTGTTTGACTGTGTCATCATAAGTTTTGAACTGACAGACCAATTTCGATGCGTTTATTTTGTTTGACAGCTGACGTGATTGTGATGATCCTTGGCTATATAATAGAAGCTGCTTCACATGTAAAGATACATGTTTAATACAAGATTATAATACAAAAGTAATAAACATCCGTATTTTTTTCTGATTAATTTTAATATGTTTTTTCATAGCAGTTTAAATAATTACTATTTGTTTTAAAATTATCCGATTATCTGCAGAATTCCCTTAAATTTTCATTCCCTGAAAATCTTTTACATATGTTAGGTACACTTAAAATAAATTTTCAATTATATCAGTAAACTTTTATCATATTTAAGTCGATTACAGACTATCAGACCTATCTTTACAATTTGATAATTGTATTTATAAATTAGAAAATGTCATTTTTATTTTGTTTCATTTTGTAGATTACGAATCTTTAAACACGACGATTCATAATTCTTATGTTTTTATTATCTTATTGATATATGTTATGTATATTTATATGTAATTTTTTATTACGATATTGGAAGGCAAACAAACAGACGGATTTCCTAATGGTAAGAAATTTCCGCCGCCTAGAGACAGCAAAGGTGGTAATGGTGCGTTGCCAACCTGAGGTCGGGATTTTAGGCCTTGAGCAAAAGTAAGTTTACCGGCTACCTTACCCTCCGAACCGGAACACGTCATGACGTTAAGGCGGCAGGAATAAGTAAGGCGGTGGTACAAATCCGAGCGAGTCGCTGCTAAATTCTACCACCTAGTCAGATGTCACGGTGTTAGTGACGGTGAGCCTATGCTCGCCTTTTACGAGCTGCCTGGCAAGGAAAGCAGATGGTCTATTCTACAAAGAAGCCCGGACCTACACGGGGGTTGTTCCAAACTCTGCCGATTTTGATAAAATTTTGTAACTATCTGTAGTTGATCCAAATCGAAATATTATCATGATATCTCAAGTAGCTCCCGTGAGATATTTGAATAATAATTTAATACCGTGGGCGGAGGCTCTGGCAATAGTTAAACTAGTACTTTTTAAAAAGTTCAAGTGTAGTTAGGACAGGTTATTAGTTTGAATCAAAACTGAGATAAAGTACGTACATCAAGATAATTCATCTTCACGGTTATGATCATAAAGACTTAATTTGAGTTACGTCAGATTACGTTGTAACGAGCTTCTGCTTATGAATGAAGATTTTTTTGAGATTACATAAGCGAACAAAATAATCACCTTTGTGTAGATATGGACAGGATAATAATAAAAAAACTTATAACCTTATGTGAACATTAACGACACGTTTCTGTATTTTTTTAGAGAATGGCGTAAATTGGAACCTTTGGTTATTACTAGTCCGTCCGTATGTCATACCCGTTTTATTCCCAAACTATTAGGACTAAATTTTTTCTTTTTTTTATAACATTGGAAGGCAAACCAGCACACGGATTTCCTGATGGTAAGAAATTGCCGCCGCCTAGAGACACCAAAGGTGGTAATGGTGCGTTGCCAACCAGAAGCCGGAATGTTAGGCCTTAAGCAAAAGTAAGTTTACCGGCTACCTTACCCTCCGAACCGGAACACGTCATGACGTTATGGTGGCACGAATAGGTAAGGCAGATGGTCTATTCTACAAACGAGCCCGGACCTACACGGGGCATAATAACATAGTTGTAACTTGGTAGGTATATCTATTATATGAACGAATTTTATACCGAAATAAAAAAGGCGGTATTATCCTTATGTTTTTAATTTAAGGTTAGTTATTAAAACTAATATTTTTTATATAACTTAAATTTGCGGTGTGTTAATAAATAGATATTTAAAATTTCATTGAGGTTCCTGAAACAGTACCGAAATGATAAAATGTGTTATACTTTGGAAGTGTCATCCCCTCTAAAATAAGAGAGTGAAAAATCTACAAAATAAAGATAAGTATACCTACTGTAATAAAAAAACTTATATGACACAATATAGTAAGCAATTTAAGGGATAAAGCAAATTTATAATAGCTTGCTAGTAGCAAGGGCTCGTCCTATTCGAGTGTCTTTTTATTTATAATCAGCAAAAAATGAAAATAAAAATTAAATTAAATGTCGGCGATTATTGAAAACTTACCTCATACCACCGCTTTACCTAACACCGCGACACGACATACTGTGACAACTTTTGTCTACTTGGAATACTTTGCACCCGATTTTATAAAATCGGGTGCTATCTTGATTCAAATCGATTGAACTTTATTAATGGCAGATGCTCACGCCTATATCAAAACTTACTGTCTGTATCGACCAAGAATATTTTTTGCGAAATAAATAAAGTGGCCAAGTGCGAGTCGGACTTGCGCTTGAAGGGTTCCGTTGTAGCAGCCAGCTATTGAGAGCCAAAACACTAAAATTGCTTTTCACAAAACAACTTTGGTTTTTATAGTAGGTACATATTTGTATAATTGATGATGCTATATTTGTGTTTTTACAAATGTGCTATTTCTCACAAATTGTGACTATATGTCATTCAAATTAATTTGGGTTATAAGTTTTTATTTAGGCTTACAAAAACATATTTTTTAAAAATTCTCACTATCTTAATTAAGAAGAGGGGGACTCTTTGGAAATATCTATTTTTCAATCGATTTTGTGAAAAACTGTGTTCAGAAATGTCAATGTCATTTTTAAAGACTTCTAAAATAGGTACATCTTACAAGTAATAGGTACAATACAATACAACATTCATGAAAGTGCATGTAAACCGGACATGTTCAGGGTCCATATGTAGGTTTGATAAAAAAGTAGTTTCAGTGCTTAAGTTTGTGGAGCGAACCTCCTTAAATTCTGGGTCTCAGAAAAAAATCTATCTACCAAGCTTAAACTGTAAAGCCCTACAGTTTGGGTATAAAGTGGGTGTAATATACGGACGGACAGAAGGATATGCCGAATCTATAAGGTTTCTATGTTTTACTATTCTGTTACGGAACCCTGAAAATTGAATTTAAATAAGTACGTATTGTCTGTAACAAAACTAGTTTCCACGTGATCAGAATGTAGGTCCCACTCAAACGAACCACGTCTGTCCGTCACGTTGCATAACTGTAGATGTGAAAATGTCTACCAGCAGAATTGTTTATTGTTTCGTCTGTATGTCACAATACTTAGACTGAGCTATAGCCATTACAATTGTTTAAATTGTAATTATTAAATTAGATTAGTATTTTTAATTAAATGTTAATGTTTTAATTATTTTCAATTAGTTTGCGAATTTGTCTCCTTAATTGGCCGGTTGTCTGTCTGTGTGCTGTTTAAATTTTGTGTTAAAGTCATCAACAAAAGCGTATTAAAAATATAATTCACTCGCAGTTTTACGTAGCTTCGCCAGCGTAACTTGGCTTCTACTGCACCAATTTTGATGAAACAAAGCCTATGTCACTCAGAGATAATGTAGCATTCTAAAGGTGAAAGAATTTTTGAAATCGGTCCAGTAGTTTCGGAGCCTATTCATTTCAAATAAACAAACAAAAAATCAAACCTTTCCTCTTTATAACATTAATATAGTATAGAAGTATAGATAAAGTTTATTCATGTTAATAGGATTGACTTCTCATTGAACTACCCAATTTTTTGTGTTATAAGACATCTAATTTGCGGGTGGTTTTACAGATGGTAGAGGGCATTCGTCGTTTATAAACACCATGTTACAGTTGCAGTGCTATGTTATGACAAGAATTTTAGGTCACGTCTTCAAGTTGTCACGTCATCTATCTTCTCCTTGACTAGAAACTGAGCATATTACACTACAATGGCGAACAGTGACTTCACGGCGGCTTGAACGTGCAAGGTACCAACATCTTGAACAGAATCTGGGCGAGCTACTGGCAGTAGCTCATGCGAACTGGAAATTGGAATCGTATATGTCATTTCAGGTATTGTTTACAAAAAAGAGCTATTAGAGCTATTTATAATCTTAATGTAAGGGATTCCCTGCGTGAAAAATTAAAAGAATTAAATATTTTAACCTGCAGTTCTCAATACATTTATGAGAATTTAATGTATGTCAAAAAAAAATCTATGTATGTTTACAAAAAAATGTGAAGTTCACAATGTAAATACGAGGGATAAAAATAATCTAGCCGTATACAAAACTCGTCTTCATAAAATTAGTAAATACTTTTTCGGTCAATGTATGCGTTTTTACAATAAACTGCCCATTGATATTAGAGATCTACCTATAAATAAGTTTAAAAAATGTATCAAAGCAAAATTATGTCAAAAAGGCTATTATACGGTCTCAGAGTATTTGGAAGATGAACATGCTTGGGAATAGAGATTTCAATCTCCCACTGCAATTTGTAATGTAATTTGTTGTACCTTTGATTTAAGTTAAAATCAGATTGTAATTTGTATTTTTAAGCTAGATTATATTGTAATTATTGAAAAAAGACAAGCCCGCTGAGTTTCTTTCGCCGGATCTTCTCAGTGTGAGGCCGCGATTCCGATTCGGTGGTAGTTTAAAAAAAATGTCGACGCGCACAAATACCACTTGTATGGTTCATGTGAATAAAGATTATTCTGATTCTGATTCTGTTTAACACAGTATTATATTGATGTAGATTGATGATCAGTAGGGTTACTCTTGAAACTCGATTCATGCAATATTGTAAAGTGGAATCGAGTGTGTCAATTCAGGTAATCTTGAACACAATTAATAATAAATACTAAATTATTTTATCGGATTCGTTGAATTTATCTGTAACTGAATGTTAATTACCCACTAATACTGTGTTAAACAATACCTGAAACGACATGTACGATCCCAATTTCCAGTACGCATGATATAGATAAGAGATTCAAGAGTAATACTACTGATGTAAAATTGCGTTTGTCGTTGTCACCGGCGACTTCAAATACATGCTTAAATAGCAATTATTTAATATATATTGGCCGTTGGAGTGTTTAAGTGATCGATTTTCAAATTATATGAAATTTATTTGTTCAATTTTAAATGAATACATTCAAATTTATGTTATAAACGTGTGATTAAGTTTTTAAACCAAGTTGAATCAATTTTGATGAGATTAAGTATACCTAGTAATAGGCTAAACCTTGGAAAAGGTAAATACCACTTTTAATTGCAATATTTTATCAGATTCCTGTGGAAAATAAATTCGCGGATGAACCAATGGACACTTTTACAGTGGTACCTACTGATATTAGTTGGTTATGTTTCTTAATTCGTCGTGCTAATTATGAAATCTTATCAATGATTAAGAGATACTGTCACAAGACACAAACAAGTTAAAACTTAAGGCCGTTTCTTGTTCGTAAATTACTCTCTTGCCAAATTACATTGCAATAGGTTTAGACGTTGACTTATGATTGAATTACACATCCAAATGTACAAAAATATCCAAGTATCTAATTATTACAGGCGGTAACAGCTATGTATATCTGAATATCACTGGTTAGTTATGGGTGTTTTTTATGTGATTAGAAAATGACATATGTGAAAGCACGTGGCTTTTCTTATGGTAAAAGATGACTGGGGACTATAGAGAACAGACACCATAATATATGTCTAAGATGCATAGCGGTCCTCAGGTATATTGTTAGGCAGATGCTGTCAGTCTACGTCTACCCTTAAGACAGGAACATGATACTATCGTTACAGCGCCAAAAATAGGTAAGGCGGTGGATCTCTACCTAAGCAATTAGCAGCATAGCTTTTCTACTACCAGCGATTTTATTACTAATTACCAATTTGACTTTTGCTCGTCTCTGAAGAGC
>NJDD01005894.1:45856-117982 GCA_002245505.1 Calephelis nemesis
TAGTCTATTCTACTCAGGAGACCTGGACCAACATAGGGAAAACCACTGCCTACCTAAGATACTTTTAAGTTTCTAATTTTAACATGAAAATAGGATAGCCTAATAGGAAGGAGGAATAAGATTGTTATATTTTTATAGTATACAAGCACACAAAGAGCTTATTTTTAATAGAGTAATGGTGCTTTCTAACGTCAACTTTTTTTTTGTTTTACAGAAAGGCAAACAAGCAGACGGATTTCCTGATGGTAAGAAATTCACGCCGCCTATAGACAACAAAGATGATTATGGTGCATTGCCAACATGAGGTCAGGATGTTAGGCCTCGAACAAAAGTAAGTTTACCGGCTACCTTACCCTCTGAACTGGAATACGTCATGACGTTACGGCGGCAGGAATAGGTAAGGCGGTGGTACCAATCCGGGGGATTCGCTGCGAAACTCTACCACGTAGTCAGATGTCACTTTGTTAGTGATGATAAGCCTATGCTCGCCTTTTACGAGCTGCCTGGCAAAAAAGGAAAGGAAGGAGGTCTATTCTGCAAAGGAGCCCGGACCAACACGGGGGAAATCAAGCAGTTCAACACGCCAGACTGAAGTTAAAATGCGGAATAGCTTTTCTAGTTTTTCTAGCCTTCGCTAATACAAGGACGAGCTTATCCAGTCTACCATCAAGGCTGACCAGTAAAATAATTGAATTCCCAGTAAGCTAAAGGGTCACATTCACCAAATTTCCTAAAAACTGCTAAAAAATTTATTACCGAATTCTGCGCAAATATTGCTTCTAGTTCGGGTCAGCATTTATGACATATTTCTTACTACAGAAAGTCACTTGTTGTAAAGTTGCAGGCAACAGCTAGTCAAAAGTAAACCAAAACCCTCCTTATCGGTTAAAACATAAACCATTCAAGGTCAAGCTATCGTCGAAAGTGGACCAGTAGGTGACCACATACAAGTATGGTGGCGACAGGTAATAAGCAACCAAATTTAGTTGATTAATTATATTATGTGCCGTTGTCCTATGTTGCAAGTTGAACTGGGTTTTTTTAATGTGTTAAAAGTATCTTCACGCCCATATCCCCGAAGAGGTAGGCGGAAGCACAATCAGGGGACCCACGACTAGACGAAGATACTAAATTAAACAATGTGATAGGTTGCAAGCCTATCGCCAACCGGGCACATTTGAACATAAGAAATAGGAAAAATCTAATTTTCTTTTTGTTGCCGACCCGGGGTTCAAACCCGGGACCTCATGCAGTCAAGTCCAACAACTGAATCGCTAAACCACAGAGGCGATAATATTTAATGTGTTAAAATTGTACAAACCCCCATTGTAGTCCGGCAATGACCACGGAATGATACTACCGCCTGCGTTCATGATATTAGTGTTCATTGTTCTCGTGTTCCTATTTGGGGATCGGGTAAGTCGATTATTTAGCCCTTTACTAGAGGCATCCCGACACCAGTTTCACCATGCTTTGTCAATATCTTTGGTGTTTCTCATCCGTCTGCTTATTTGTGTTCTTACAAAAAAATCTTCAAAAATTGCCAGCTAAAGTCAACAGTAACCAGTAAAACATTGCCAATGTCATATTAAGGTATTGGAAGGTAGACTATTCGGTAAACTTCTGCTAGAGACATATACTTTAATTGTTGTGTATCTAAAATAAAAGTGGCCTAAGTTACTTATTGTTACATCAGCTAGGTGCCCGTGAAGTTCCGCCAACGTCGGTTCAGCCGTTTTAAATGTTAGCCGGAATAAACAGACATACAGACAGGCAGACAAAAATAGTAAAAATCTAATAGTAATAAATGTACCGTATATACATTCATATGAATATGTCTGCCATCAGAGATGTTGAAGACAGCACGAAGTCAGTTAGAAGATGCAATCTGTGTTGCCAGCCTAAAACGTGAACTGAAAACAATACTAGGACGATGATGATGAATATCAAAGCTGTGTCGTGAGGTGTAATATTTGTGTAAGAAATAGGACGAGTGAAGGGCTCAAGCTTTCAATGTGTCAACCATTTTGAAACTGACCTCGATTGGAACTGTAATATTTTGTAATGGTACGTATGACTAGTTTTGAGTGTTAGATTTCTGTAAGTTCCTTTTAGTAATGGACGGAAATATAATGTATCACATAATATAATGTATATACATAAGTTTATAAAATCTCATATAAGTTCTCAAACATTTTTATTTTGTAAATATTTTCCTCTTCGAAATAAAAAGTTTATATCAATACAAAGTCAATGCATTTGTTCAAAATACATCTTGCATAATAATCTGGCGAGACAAAGGAAAAAAGGTATAAAGCATACGTGCTGTGAGTCTTCAAATAAGAATTGTTGACAATTTCTTATTATAAAAAAGTCAAACGGAAAGACAGTTCTAGAAAAATAACTCAGATTTATTATAGTTCGTTTTCCAATTTGTTAAAATCGATCGATTGAATTTTTTAAAATGCCTGCCACCATAGCGTTAACGATCGCCATGATCCGCATTTTCCAGTACTACAGTATAGGGTGTAGGGTAGCTGTTAGATATGGCTTAAGATATCGGCCATAACATCTTCAAACTCAGTAACATTTGTGGTGTCTATAGGCGATATTTGATCACATTTCAAGAATCAGAATAGAAAGAGTTAACTTGAAGAGAGAGAAAGAGAGAATCAACTGATCAAAGTATTTATAATACACCAAGAGCCGACGATAGAATCTGTAGAGGTAATTTATTATGCCAAATGACTACAACATCAATAAATCATGAATATGTCTTAAGACTGTGGAACAATATAAACTGCGTGCTTTTTCCACCATCATCGTCATCATCATCAGCCGGAGGACGTCCACTGCTGGACATAGGTCTCCTCCAAATAATATGAATCGTCGTCGATAAAAATTAACTGGATGTTAAGACTTAAGTGGAATTCCATCTCAGTTTCTCAAAAATAATATTAAAACAAAAAACGGTTTGATGAGGTATTAAAACGGCAAGAAATTATATTTCGTCAGTTTAAATACCAATTTACCCTTGCTATCGCAAGCAGGAAGTTTTTCTCTGCCTATTCGAAAGCTGAATCTCGACGAAGAAACGCAGGAAATGTCAAATTAACGATGGACATCTCACATGGACGGCAAAAAATTACTTTGATAATTTACACTTTATGATTTCAATAGAAACGAGAAAAACTTACGCGCGTACCATGTAAAAGAAAGAGCTAGAATTAACTTACCAAATCATTTATAATAAATACACCGAGAGCCGTTGACCGAAACTATGACAGAATTACTTTAACGACAAATTTGCGTTTACCCAAGAAACGAAAGAGAAAAGTATTAAACGAATAACATATAACTTTGGAAATTTCTACGTTACGAAAAAACGAAAAAACTTATACACCAGTCATGTTAACTAAAGAGATAAACCTATCTACAATGAATTTGTGTTTTCTAAAGGATATTTAAATACGTAATTTTCGTTAACGTCTATAGTGACTGTAAAGCTGGAGATATATTATCAGACATGACTGATAAGTGTGTACATACCGTCCACGGATGTTTTCAGCAGACAAAAACATCATGCCCGCCAGATATCTTTCGGACGTCCGAATGCTCAAGATCAAGTCCGCTTGTTAGTCCGATAGTTTGCAAGGCTCAGTGCACTAATTTATATGTTAATACGTGATGCCAAAACTTTGGAGCCATTTTTTCGAAAATTGCACGGACGGAGGAGCATAAAATTTGGCACATTTATAGCTGTGTATGTGTAGGGGAAGTGCAGAACGATAATAATTTTCAATAATAATGCTTATAAAGTACATTAAATCAATGAATATGACATTACCCACACTAGCATGGGTTTGACACACAAACAAATATATTGATGATAACGATTAAAGATCACAGATAGCGCACTAAAAAGTTCGGAAACAAAGTAGTTGGTCTTGACAAATGAAGATGGCGTTCTTACCAACAAGATAATAAAATTTATTAAGGTCTAATTTCAACCAACGGGCGACCACTAGTGTTCCCTAAATACCTGAAAGAGGCGGCTGCAAACCTCGTCGGTCCGCGTCCGATAATATGTCTCCAGCTTAGCGTATGTTTCACCTATCGATTCGAAGACAAGAAAACTTTTACTAGTGGTCGCGTTCATATTAGTAAGGAATGTAATACAAGAATGTAGAGCAATTTCATTAGTAATAATCGGTAATAGCGCTAGTCGCGTTGCGAAAACTACCGGTTAGCGATGTTGCGTATCTGTTTAATTAATCTTTGTTTTAATTAAGGTTGGTACCTTTTACTAATAACTTTTTATTATAAGAAGGCAAATAAGCAGACGAATTTCCTGATGGTAAAAAATATGCTTTACTAAAAGACACTAACGATGTTAGCAGTGTGTTGCCAACCTAATACAAGTTGTTCTAAGTTAGATAAAATATACGCCTTAAGACGTTCAAGGAAAGTAGTTTCAAAAGCTTAATACTTACTTATAGTATAGTTATTAGTTTGAAGATTGGCATCGACTTCAAACCTATTAGTAAACTAGCTGCCTGTTCCGGCTTCTCTCGGATGGTAATTTTTTACCATAAATTGAGATATCAGCTATCCTATCTCTCAAGTTGGATCGAACTGCACATGGTGTGCGAATTTTATTATAATCGGTTAAGTGGTTTAGGAGTCCATTGAGGACAAACATTGTGACACGAGGTTTATATATATTAAGATAGCACATATAATAATAGGTAGTATACACCATTAATATTAAAACTTTATTAGTTTTTAATTTTTTAGTTTTGAAGTCGGTTTTTATCATACACAGTTTTAAAATATTACTGTTATCATATTGACATGTTATTTAATTTAAAACAATTCAATTTATATTAACCATTTAAAACATTTATTTATTTTATGAAATTTTATTGCTTCTGTAATTTTACTGTATCATTTAGTTATGCATTCATTTCATTGTTAATTTTTTGACATTTATATCATAATTATTAAAACTATTACTATTATAATATACATAAGAATTGTTAAAATACATGTCATATGATGTTAAGATGGGAAAATAAGAAATGTTTACCTACATTTGCATACCAAGAACTAACAAGAAATAGGAAGGAATGTTGTTACCCCTGAAAATTTAATGTACTTCTTTTAAATGCAAATAAAAATGTTTTTATTATTATTACGATAGGGTTGTCACATTCCTACATAACAGATTAAAATATAACCTCTACTTTTTTTGAATTTCATATAAGTTACATTTGCGGAAATACTACGTACCTATTATTTGCAAGGGCAGGTTCAAACGGAAACTGCTTAAACTAAAATATTTTTTACTAATTACAATATATAAAATGCTTCTACAAATGTTTTAAGCGCAGTAAAACTGCTAAAAATTAATTTTAATTTCATTATGACGTCGCGGTTTGAGTATTCTTTTTTCGAAAGGTTTTTCGTTTCATTTTTCGAGGTCGTGACACGGTATCGTTTAGCTACATGAAAATGTATGTATTATAAAGTACTAGCCGATCCGCCAAACTTTGTTCACTTGGCAGTCAATACCTGCCTATCCTGCAAAGGGATTGTCGTGAAGATGCGAATGTATATTTAAGATGGCGGGCGTGTACCTTCAAATGATTCTTTAAATTACAGATTTCAAGTTATTTGGTTAATTTATACTGAGTGTTCTTTTGTCTGTAAATTCTAAATAACAAAAAACATTATTTAAAAATAGGGATAATCTGTAAAGGACACATTACAAATCACAAAACAATTAAATTAAATCGGACTACGCAGTAATCAATTACTTATAACCCAATTTACATTTTCAATTTTACCCCTCTTCCCTTAAATGAAGAGGGTAAATGGGTAAATGAGGGTAAATGTCCGTGTTGTCATGTTTGTATACGATAGCGTAATAAATAAATATTGTGTACTACCACATAAATGGTAGTACTTTCATACTGATATAATAATTAAAGTAATTCTTTCAAACTTATTCCCTAACCATTCCAAAATATCAAAAATGCAAGTTAATATTCAAGTTTTCACTTCTGCCGGCACTCCCGGAGTGGGTTGCACTTTTGGGTCGTTTTTTTAATTAACTTTTATATCTCGAGATTGCTATTTTTATTCGCACTTCAAAATTGGCGAACATGAATACCTGAATAGTTTAAAGCTAGTATTGTTTAAACAAATAAACATTCCCCAAAGTAGGTAAAGCGGTCAAGCGGTAATAAGCACCTACGTGAAATACCATCTTACATCATCTTATTATAAACGGTTATGATGGCTTATTATCAAATCTTCTTTCATTTTTTATTTATTTGATTGACCATCATCTTTATTTAGAAGTTATTCTAATAGTTCGAGATCCGGATGTTTGTTTACTGAGTTGATTAGTCTATGTTATTAAATGTAAACTGATTAATTGGGTATTTTTGTCTATTTGTTAACCTCCGATGGAAAAAGAGGGGTCTTATGAATTTGACGAGTTTGTATATGTGTGTGTATGACTTTGGTATCATAACTTTTCGAACAGTCCGATTTCGATGAAATTTTTTGTTGTTTGTAAAAAATGAGTTTATTTATTTGCAAAATCTGTGTTTTAAAAATTTTGTTACAAAAATATTTCAACATACTAACATATTTTATTACACGTCGCCTAAAGACATCAATTGTGCGTTGCTGGGATATTAGGCCTCGAGCAAAAATAAGTTTACCGGTTACCTGATCCTCCGAACCGGAATACGTCAACGGCAAGCACTAACGTTATGGCGGCAGGAATAGGTAAGGAGGTGGTACCAATCCAGACGAATCGCAGCGAAACTCTACCACCAAGTCAGATGTCATAAAATTCTAGATTCTAGAATTCTTTATAAAAATGGGTACCTACTTGTACTTAAAAATGTCTGCATGTAACCAAACTGAAAGATCACGTCTTTCTACAACTTCCGAGATGGGATAAAACCGAACAAAACTGCAACTGACGGGGCCGAGACTCAAACTAGTTTACCTTCCGTGCAACACAGTGCAATCCCTCCGCAAACAACTTAAAACAAAAATGCAATAAAGCCACTTGCCAAATCTGACAGATTATATAAATGTTTGACATTTACATTTTTGTGAACTTTCATCCATGGGTAAACAGCGATATTTCCTTACTTCCTAGTAAGTTTAATGAAAGGAAGTAAGATTACTAAGGTAAATGTTTAAAAAGAACGTGGTAACTACTGTACACACAGAAGTGTGTTAATCATAATTTTTTTATTTGTATGTTTGTATCTTTTCGCCCTTATCCCGGATGCGGTAGGCAGAGGCACAACCAAGACACCCACGACTAGCCGAAGACACTAAGTCCCTCAATGTGATAGGTAGCATGACTATCGCCACGCGGACACATATCCAATTCCGAGTCATCGAAAAATTGAAAATGCAAATTTTCAATATTTTAAATTGACTAACCCGGGGCGAACCCGGGACCTAAAGAACTCGAGTCCGATTCCGGACAACTAGACCAGAGGCGATAATTTTCTATTCAATCTTTATATACCTACATCATAATCTGTCATCTATAAAAAAGTATCTTCACGCCCAAGATAGGAGAGAAGGAAGAGGTAGGCAGAGGCATAAACAGGGCACCCACGACTAGTCGAAGATACTATGTCCCACAATGTGATAGGTGGCAAGCTTATCGCCAACCGGGTACATATTCTATCCCGAGCAACATTTTTTTTTATTAGAAAATCGGAAAAACCGAATGTTCTTTATGTTGCCCGACCCGGAATTCGAACCTGGGACCTCATGCAATCAAGTCCAATAACTGAACCGCTAGACCACAGAGGCGATCTTCTATATACTATGCCAAGTTGATGTTTAATTATTACAATCTGAAGTGACCAACGACCTTTCATGTGATAGTAAAATAAAGCATTCTGCGACGTCCGGGTGTGTGTATGTTTATCAACTCCAACCTTGGGCCTCGGGACGGAAAAGTAAGGTCGTCTAGTATTTATGATAGTAAACTTACAAACTTATAGAGCTGACTCAGTGCCTGCTGTATGTGAAAATAAATCGAGAGATTGCTGTAATAAAATTGTAGAATAGTCTAGAATGATTAATATACATATGTTGTTTTGTTTTATCTATTTATTACTGTACTTTGAAATGTCACGATGCCATGATGCCATGCCATGCCAGTAGACCCTACTGGGTTCGATAATGCGTACAAGTGACTTCTATTAATCTCTGCTTTATTAATTTTGAACGGGTGATATTGAATTACACTTAATTAATGTAAACTATGGTTTTATGTTCAAATGTTTAAATTTAGTCACATAGGAATGTAAATATCATTCATCAAAAAAAGGCTATTCATTAATAACAGTATTGATTTTAAGTAATATTTATTTTCCATGTTTTTATTAATCAATATTTAGATCTTCGCAATGAGATATGTTTGTATGTATTTTAAGTAATATAACAGGAAAAAATCAAGTTCTTATTCAAAATGGGTCCAATTTAAATTTAGAACCATTTAGGGAAGTCAAAAGCGTAAAATTTTGGGTTGCTTTTCGTTGAACTTAGATATTTCCTAATAAAGACTCGATTTGTTTGCAATTAGCTATATATTTTAGGATTTAACTAATATTTATACATATTGTTACTAGTACTTTAATTTTTTTTTAAATAATACTTTAAATTTTCTGGAGTCGCGATGGCCACTTTATAAGTTTTTACTTAGCAACACTAGTTTTCTACTAAGAGACAACCTTTTTATATGAACTATGTAACGAGTAACAATTTTCATAAAATTCAAAAACATTGTCTTTTATTTGGTTCTCATGTTTAAACTTGATTGTTTCAAGACTTACCTTTTAGTCCTGAAAAACTAATTAGGAGAGATGTTATAGCCTTATTAAAAAGCAATAGTTTAATTGTTTTAGTTTGTTAGTCATAAATTGCAATAGAAATGCTGGCAACATTGTAGTGGTAGTAATAGCTAATGCGATAGCCGTCGTGCGAAAAAAAAGCAAATTGCTTTGAAATCGGCCGATAAACGACACAACTGGAACAAAATTTATAACGTCTACAAAAAATAAAAATATTTTTTTTTTTTTGAAATAATATGACTTATCTGATATCACACAATTTTTAACAGTTTTATTTATTTATTAATGCAATAATCGAACATTTCAATCAAAACAGTTGTAAGCATTGCTTAACTCTGTGGTAACACACCGTGAACATTAACTGGGCAAGTGACCTTTGTTAAGAATTTAACACAAACTTACCGACAAATTGTATTTGTGACTTTACCGTCAACTTGTCGGCCATCTTGTCTCATAAGTACACATAAAAATAAGCGACAACAATGTCTTTTTTAACAAACGTCAAACGTTCAGCATAAAGAAAACATTCAAAAAATTATAACACTATGCTTTCGAACACAAAATTGAAAAATAGTTTTTTTTTAAATGTCTACACGCCCGTATCTACGAAGATGTAGGCAGAGGTAAAACCAGGGCACCCACGACTAGCCGAATACACTAAGTCCCACACGATGATAAGTGACAAGCCTATCGCCAACCGAGCAAATATCTAATCCCGGCAAAGTTATTTTTATTAGAAAATTGGAAATGCACAGTTTCTAAAGAACAATGGCCAAATTTGTATAGGAGCTGGACCTGACTTTTTTTTGTCATGTCCCAAAAACTGCTATACTTAGATTGGTTTGTTTTTATGTAGTAAACACAATGCTGTTTAAAAATTACACCTAAATAGCCACAATTTTTCATAATCATGTCAACTTCCTTTTGAGGTTAGAATCCACAATTACTTTTACGCGGCTGTAGCGTAGCATAAAAGTGTAATCAGCGATAAGAGAGAAGGGTAATTAGCTATCCCGTTATTATTTATTTCGATTTCCCTCAAAGAATTATTAAATAATAATAAAAATCTTTCATCTGTCAAATCTGTCAAAGTGCACGTTACTCTTATCTGTCAATCAGACTCCATAGTTCGATGTCAAAAAGGTTCGTCTGTCCAGCCGGCTCGTGGAGTCTAGTCTGCTTGGGCCTTGGAATACACACATTTTGACCGATAATTTAATATAATTCTTTATTGCTCTTAACTTGGATGTATAGTTTAAATAACAAGAATGGCATAACATCACAAGTACATAGTAATGTAATGCGTATATAGTAATTGAACTCAATCACAGTTGAAAAATAGAAAAACATAAAAAATAATTATTATAGTCTTTATATACTAAGTAATTTCATACTAAAAATGAATAGTAAAAAGCTACAAAAACAAAAATAAACAGAAAACTTTTTGTAGCTACTCAAAAAAATATTTCTTGTGTTTTTTAAAACCTTAAAAAATTAGGAAATTTTTGATATATAGGTCTTATTGGGACGCCATCGTTTCGTGGTCAGGTACGATTTGGCCATCCTTCTTTTGCCCGTTTAACATAGAAAATAAATAGATAAAAACTAATAAACAAATAATTTCGATTACTAAACCTAGACAGCTATAACATCTATGGTGTATATGTATATATCTCACACCACCAGGAGAGTCGTGTGTTTGTTCGCTGACCTCGCAAAGTAAAAAAGACAAATAATAATGTGAACAACACTGATGCGGCATTCATAGGTTAGTAGACACCAATATTAAATTTGTGTGTAAAAATATAATTTATCTGTGACACGCTCATGACAAATGTCAGATGAGTTGGAATTTATAATTTTGCAAACACAAACTAAAGTACCCGTCATGAGAAGCTGTAAATTATGTAAACAAACATCTTTTACCAAGTAATTACTTTTACTTCGAGACAATAATAAACTGACCATATTCAATCGAAATAAAAGTATAGACGGGTTATATGAAAGTAACAACCTATTTAATTTAGTCGGATCATATCTAACGACTGACGTTTGAGTTTATTCGTACGGGGACGCGCCGGTCGCCGGGAATGCAAACCATCGGTTCGTCTTATGGAAATAAACGCGTCATTCGAGTTTCAAATTTTTCATTGCTTTGTTAAAATCGCGGATTTGGTTGTTATTGTGAATTTTGTTATCTTTTCGTTATCACTTTGTTATTGTTGTTAGTTTTGTTAATTGTTGCCTTAATTTTATCGTTATTGTTATTTGTTATTGCGATTTAACTTATAATGGAGCCAGTACCCAGTACATCTAAGGAAATCAATTTGCCACGAAAAAAACGTCAAAAGATACGTAATTTATTATACATATTTACATAATCAATTAATTAAATATTAAAAAAATACTTTTTCCTTTGAACCAAATGTTGTTAACTCCCGAACGTTTGTTTACATAATTTACAGATGACGGGTACTTTAGATACGTATTGTAATAATATATAACACGTAGTGTATTTTGCAAATTACTTTTGGTCATTTGTTACAATGTCATCATTATTTGAAGCATTTTTAACAGGTGCCAATTTAATACTGATAATTTCTATTTTAACTTTCCCGAGCAGGTCCTGGTTCTATATATGAAAACATCATCTTCCTCCCTATATAGCAGCTTGTAAGAGGCGAGCATAGGCTAATGAGCTATTACCAATAAAATCAACTGCCTTATCTATGTTTGCCGCCTTAATTACAGTATTTGACGCTATCTTGTTCGTGTGAAAAGGGTTGGTTAGCTGGTAGACTTGCACATGGTAGACGTAACACTTTGACTAAAGGACAGCGTCGCACCTACAACTTCTTTGGTGTCTAAGGGACAGTATGTGAACCTAGTGTCTGTTTCCCAGCTTATTATTCGTATATAAAAAAACAATTCAGGGGGGTGATTATGTATCTCAGTTGCCAACTAAAATGGAAAGTGTACATCAAATACCTGTCAAATGACGTGTTTTATATTTGTTATCTCCAGTGACCAACAGAAATACAAAAGAGATAGCAAATATAAACGACTTCATTTGATATACACTTTTCCATTTTGAGTTGGCAACTGAGATACATAATCAGCACCCTGATGTCTTTGAAGTCCCGAGAGCAAAGTCACGGGTGTAGGCTAGTTTATATTATTGTAAAAGCAAATAGTAAACCACTGGCTTTTGTAATGTACCGAACAAAAGGAAAAGCGTCGCAATTGTGACGTAAGATCGTGGCTTCGTGGATCGATACGAATTCGATTCGTTGCGGTTTTATCAATTTCTGTTGAGCAAATACATTACGTGTTTTAAATTATGACATTTATTTCAAAATTTGCTATTTACTGTTCTAAGTTTATTAAAATGACGGAAATATGTATTGGTAGTAGAATTTTGTGTCACTGGACCGTGTCCGTAACATTGCTCTGCCCATTTCTAACATATAAATACTAGGTCATATTTTAGAGTGAAGATTGAAGTGAAGTATTCGGTATAGGATATCAGCACCAAGTCTTGCTTATTCTTGCTGCTATATCATGTGTTCTTCCTATTGACACAGTGCAAATATGGAACAGTATGGAAACTAAGACTAGTTGATGAAATACATAGATTTCACCGAAGCAATCGAATTACGATAGCTACGTAGTTTACAAATAATGTAAGAATAAGTAGGAAATCTCAAATGAAGAATACGCTCGCTGCAATTTAAAAAAGATAGTAGAAGCAAATTAGTTTTGAACGTTTCTTACTGTTTCATGTTTGTACAATACCATTCGACTTTCTTCAATTTTGAACGAAAATTTATTACGGTTGAATTTCGACTAAAGGATGACCACTTGTTAGAACTTAATGTACATATAAGTACAAAGGTTAATCGCTAATAGTATTCTGTATCACTCAACCACAACCATTAAGAAAGTTTGCAATGTAATGTTTCTAAACGTTATGTTAATTTGTGTGATAATTAATTGTATTGGGCGTGTTTTTAATTTCATTAGGCCTGGTGTTTGGTTGTTATATTCTTAAAGACACTAGTTTTATTTGGTGGGTTCTACATACTTAACAGTACGTTTTTAAAAAAAAAAGTATCTTCACGCCCATATCCCCGAAGAGGTAGGCAGAGGCACAACCAGGGCACCCACGACTAGCCGAAGACACTAAGTCCCACAATGTGATAGGTGGCAAGCCTATCGGCAACCGTAAGAATTGACCAACTGAATTAAAAAAAAAACAAGAAAATATAAGCCTAAATTATTAAATTTCTTGAGAAATAAAAAAAATGTCAACTATAGTTAGTATTTAAATATTGTATTAACGTGTCACAATACATTTATATAAATTGGTAATTACTAATGCTTCTAATCGAGACATCTCGATATATCTTCATAGTCGATTATTTAGTATTATCATATAATATAAAAAAAATTTTTCGCCTCTAAAAGCTGATTAACTAGCAAAATATAAGAAAATGAAATAATATTACAGTAGGTACTACGATTTATATTATACGCTTCGACTTTACACTTTTTACTCTTTTTTACACTTTATACTTTTAAATTGGCTTACCTAATTTAAATTTAAGCTAAATGATTAACTATGTAATAACAACTCTATACAGATATATCTTTATACTACATTCGGATTTCCGAAGCGTGACGAATATAGCCGAAGTGCATAATTTAAATAGTACTACTGTACTACGAATATAGCACGAATATATAGTCTAGTATATAAGTGCTATCTAGTATATAAGCATATATACTAGATAGCACGAAACAGGCGGTACAAAGTACAAAGCTTATCGTAAAATATAAGTATGAATATACACTTACCGAACTTTTCAAATAATCCCAAAGAACTCGATTGACACTTAGTTCTTAGCACTATCACTTCACATATCTAAAACACTTACGAAACACTGCCAAAATAATAATCAAAGTAATAAAATAGGAAATAAATAACTAGTGCGTAGAAAGCGAATTTAAGATACAAAAATGTGAAATCTTTGATGAATTCGAAAATAATTTGGAAAATATTTTGAGTTCTGCCTTGATTATTGTGCATCTAAAATGATTTTGATTTGCGGAAGAAGTCTAAAGATTGCTACGCCAATTATAATGTGTGGAAAAGAAACATGAACGATGAAAGAAAAGGTTTGTATAGGTACTTAGTTTCTTTTTTTTAACGATTGAATGATTTAACGTAATCGGGGGCCTTAGTGTGACGCATTCAACTAATATTATAGCAATACTTTACTAATACTTTCGATTAAATTCAATTTGTCTACGTAATTAGTCCATGGACATTTATTTAGTAATGTCCGATGTCAAACGGTGACTACATTGCAAATGTATTAAGGTATTTTTTGCAGTAACATATTGTAATATTAAAATAATATTGGTTAAGCATCACGCTAAATCCCCTGTTTAGTATGTAGATATACTTAAATAAATTTATCTATTCAAATCAGACAGAATCAAATAGGTATCTTTAAGGTAAGGAAATCACTTGTTGTGGAGTATGTAAGTGAGAAAAGCTGTCTTTAAAGGCGTACCTTTCGACCAAAATAAATTATTGAGCCGTCCATCTCTAAAGAAATGTTTAAAAAATAAGTTTAGTAATACTTTTTAATACATAGTTACATGTATATGTAGCTATAGATTATCGTATAACAATAAGATCAGAGTGCTGTCTAAAACAATATTAACAATAGTCTGAAACCAACAAAATTTTGTTTCGTAACTATATGATAAGGCACGAGGTGTCTATTAGAAACTAATTACAATCAAGACAATAATTATCAGTATTTTAATCGTGGGGTAGATTTTTAAACTTTTGTTGTGTTGTTTAGTATTTTTCCCTACTTCAACTACACAACATTATTAATTTTTCAATAAGTTCGACTTAAGATGTTTTAGAATCAAAATTCGAAAAAAACTTTATTCACGTGAACCATCATAACTATACAAGTGGTACTTGCGCGCATCAAGATAATTATTAAACTACAAAACTACCCTCGGATCGGAATTAGAACGTAGTGATTATATACTCTTTGATCGGAATTGTGGTCAGACACGTCACGTGGTAGAACGTCATAATTTTGTCTTTGTCTGTAGTTTTTGACACCGAGAGGATTCAGCGAAAAAAACTTAGCAATTAAAATTAAAAAAGAAATGTTTTAATTTTAGCAGATCATAAAAAAGAAGTTACAAATTTCATTATGTAGAATTAATATTTGCTTAATTGCCAGTAAGACTAGACGTTAACATTGGACGAAAATCGCTGGTTCAAGTCAGGTGTAATAATAACAACAATAAAGCCTTAACCTTAGGGCCAGTCTTCCTCTTCACTGCATAGTCTAAAACAAAGTCGCTTCCTCTGTCCTTATGTCCCTTTGTATGTTTAAATTTTTAAAACTACGTAACTGATTTTGATGCAGTTTCTTTTTGTAGGTAAAGTGATTGAAGAGGAAGGTTTATATGTATATTTCATAACCGTCCGAAGCCGGGGCGGGCCGCTAGTTCTAGTATAAGCTATCTATCTATTAGAATAGCTTATCTCAACAAAGAGTAGTTTTCTGGCTTTGGTCACTTTGTACAATCAAAAAGTCAACTGATTTTCAAATAATGTTAGCGCGGTGAAACACAAAAACAATTACTATTTTAATAAGTAAGTCTTCTAAGTACATAAACAGATATTTAAATATTTTCTTCGATTTCCCTGATATTCTAACATCTGATTCAGACTTGGTGGCAATGGGAGCACCTTGATAGTGTTGTCTTTCAAATAAAGATTTTTTAAAATCGGTTCAGAATGCCGGAGAAATCAATTAACACTTAAAAACATCAACATTCTAAAGATATTTTTTATGATGGATGTTTTTTATTCATATCATGTATTAAAATTTGGTGTTTTTAGAAAACAACATACATAAACTCGTATTTAGTGGCGATTTTCTAGCGCGATAACCAAATTGGCAAAGTGATTTCGAAACGTTTTTGATAATTCTTTTTGAGAAGGTAGGTCGTGATTCTGAGGTGCTCCCTTATTAATTTTATTATAATGCGACTAATGAATTTTGAGTTATATTAAATAATGAATAAATTATATATTATTTAATTGTATAATATTAATTTAATAATATTGAAAACCAAGAGTCATTTGATTAAAAATTTTTGTAAGAATGTTTTTTTTAGATATTATGCTGACCATTGCCCAAAAAATATCTTTCTATTTTTACAGTTACAGTAGTTTTTTCAAGTCCTGCTCTACTCTACTGACGAGAAGAAATAAAATACGCTCATGTTAAATGTATAAAGTAAGCTACATAAAAGACTGCTTATGTTTTTGCGAAATCGGGTGGCCACATTTCAATGTAGGCCATGACCACGAAAATATTACGTGACCTAAGTCACGCTATCCTTTCTGTTTCTTATTTATTGACAAGAAAATATACTAGACCTGAATTTTATGATTTTTTTTCCGTTGGCACTTGGTGAGATTTCTCTAATTAACAAGTCACTTTTACACTCTTAGTCTAACATTAGGTGACATTTGTTATTTTTTATACTAGATACTAGATAGCTAAGTATAATGACACCAAACCATCTCAGAGAAAAAAGCAATTGCCTCTGCTCAATACATGTAAATAGCATTAACTAAAATATCCCCATCAGATCTGTTACCATGGAAACCGTATTGACTTTGAAGAAGAGATCTTGCCGAGTACGGGATATTCTTGGCCTACCGCTATAATTTGTGTGACTTTAAACGATAAATATAGATATTTTGTTATATTATAAATGTCTTTGAAAATGCTTAAATGCTCTGCGAATACTGACAAGTCGAAACGCAATTTTGAACATATATAAATTACACATAAATAAATTAATATTCCTGGACGAGTTACACAAATTGAATCTAACCCCAAAGTAAGCAAATTGTATGCTTGTGTTATGGCTATGGGTGTTAGTCAACGAAACTATGAGATAGAAATACTAGAATAGATACCAGAATAAATTAAATAACCAACATGAACAAAGGTATTTATCAGAAATGGAATTTATGTGTATTTGCTATGGACGAAATTCCGTTTTATCCAATCGATTTATCGAAACTGAACCGATTCGATTCCCAACGTACCTATGTGGCAAATCTAGGAAGCGAAAAAAGTAGGTCCAAAGTAATTAATGACATACGGTATGTGTCTTTTCAGTGTGTGACCAGTTTGGCGAAACTTTCATATTAAAAATTAAAAAAATCAGTTTGCTATGTTTTGTATTCGCCTAAATCATATGTCACTAGTTGCCTAATATCTAAATGCCTTTAGACTTACTTTCAAATTAAACGGGTTATACTTATCTGTCAAGTTTCTTGTGTCATTTGAGCTAAACTTCATACAAAATCGGGTTTGCTATGTATCTAAGGAAGTCACGCCTCTTATTACGTAGTACTTATATACTCTTTGTGTGTGACCGTGTTCCGATCCGGTGGTAGTTTTTGGAGTTATATAGACGCGTCACAATAATCTTTATACAAATATCTATACAGATCTACGTGAATAAATTAGATTTTGAAAGTAACTTTTAATACTCGTATTATACTACTGCGAATAGAACATTGATTTTTTTGATAGATTTTATAGTTATGGGTACAAATGACTATAAAATAATTCTAGCAGGCATATCTCAAATCAAACCAAAATCAGATTAAAATTGATCTGCTGAAGTATATAGGGAATTTTATAAAGTTAGGTATATTTACTGGGACATTGTATGTACGTCTAATTTTTAAACGACTTAAAAAATAGATCTTATTCAATCGGTCAGTGTTTTCAAAATATTGTAGATATGCTATGACTTATGATTTTGAGGTACAAATTTAATAAAATAAATTGTGTCAAGATCGAACAAGTGGTTTTTGTACTCAAGAATGTACAAAAAGTATACCTCGATGACGTAATTATGATATCGGAGTATTTTTTCAGTTTTACCGCGCCCATATTACTATTGAATTCCTGACGCCATTTTAATATACTACAATATGACACTTTTGATTTGAGTTGTCGACTTGAGAATTTCGATACTATTGATTGTAAATCTCGTGCCCTTTGTGTTTCAAACTATACAAATAAACCTACGTTTATTTAATATTTTTAAAGGTGGCATAAAAAATCCCTTTCACAAAGTAAGAGAAGTTGTTATCTCGAACGATCTAGCAAAGAAAAGTTATTACAATTAAATATAAATAAAAGTTTATTACCTCGTAGAAAGTTATATTATGTTTAATGAATGTGGTGTACATATATTAAGTAAAATAAATGATAAATATATTATAAATATACGCACACCACAAGTTAAAATAAGGTAAAAAGTGAGGAAAATAATTATCATATTGAAATTGTATTTGGTTAATGATGAATTTAAAAAAAAATGTTACAAAAATGTTTGAATAATTTAAATATTCAGTCAGTGAAGCAATGTCATTTCAATAATTTTTTTAATAAATGAATGCAAAACTTGAAATTCGAGGTCATTTAGGGTTGGCAAACAAATAATAAGGCTGTTCTTATTTCATCGTAGTATACGGTAGATAGGACTAAAAATTATGTATAATAAATTATGAAACTTATATATACATAAAATGTTTATTAAAAATGTCAATAAGTGCTGCGATTTAAATGTACATTTTTAAAGAATTACTAGCTGCCCCAGCGAACTTCGTCCCGCCGACATCCAGATAAAAACTATCCTATCTTTTAAGATGGACCAAACTACAGATATATGAGAAATCTTATCGAAATCGGTTCAGTAGTTTTGGAGTTTATTGGCAACATAAATCGTGACACAAGATTTTTATATATATAAGAAGATGTAACTTCATAAAATTTAACTAAATATTTGCACACCACAATGTGGTAGAATATGTTGCATTCTTAAAAATCTTTATAACAACTTTTTAACACACATATTCCGCAAATAAATAATTTTCATTTCATTTCATCGTATTTGTAAAACCTTTTTAAAAACAAAAAAATCTAAAACAAACAAGGACATTTTTATCATATAAACCAGATGTGATTATCACCACATATTTATTTGCAGTTACTGTAGAGTATTTAAAAAACATAATTTGATTTATTATTTTAAAAGTAGCCTTTATAAAGTAATATAGTGTCGTTTATAAAGTAAAGAAAGTCAATTGGTTTTTATGGCTTACTTGTTCCAAATTAAGTAAATATTTTTATTTTTGTCTCGGCCTTTCAATAAACTTAGACAACTCCAAGTTTGAACTTTAAGGTCATTTCAGGCCACTTTAGTAAAACAAAGGTTTTTTCTTTTACTGCATTCTAAGTATCTGAATCAAAAGTCATTTTAAAATATAGAAAATGTGATTAAGCTACTAATGAAAAAAAAAACAATTCGCTAATTTTCATTTGCATCTTCAATGTCTTAAGCGTTCGTTATTAACTTGAGCATAAAATTAAGAAATAACATGTATTCTATTTCTTTTTTAATTAGTAAAAACAATGTTTGAGCTTTAAGATAGTTTAAGCTTAAAAAAAGGTCTATTTTACCTTATTGCATATTTATAGCCTAAGAGACAACACAAAAAATCACAAAAAGAACTTTCAAGTTGCGCGGCACGGCTAGTACTAGTGAGTCCGCGAGCGATATGCGGTGGGGGGATAGGGTGACCATGAACGAGGAAATTTGAAAGTAAGGAAAGACAGGTCACGTGACTGTCAATTTATTAAGAATTGTTTGTTTTATGAAATTGAATTATAACCTTCGTTGAAATTTTCCTTTTAAAATATTTGAACTTTTGTGTTCACTTTCAAATATTATTATAAACTGTTAGGAATGAATTAGTGTCACTGAATTATAAACAAATTTACTAATAATATGTCCGTCAATGTTAAAATTTGTCAATGAAAAATACTTGATTTATAATGCAGTTTTTGTCACATACGCTGCTTATGTAGGTATAGATAAGTATGATAAATAAATAAATATCCTACTCAAATAGAACTTCACCTCTAAGTAAGCAAATTACATGCATGTGTTATGGACGTTAGATAACGATAATTAAATATATAAATACTTAACTAGACACTGAAATAAATTTAATAAACACACCCAGAAATACAGACAATAAGATGTTCATTACAGAAATTTCTGCCCCCATTGGGTATCAAACATAACCCTTGCGATTGATCGGTGGCGTTTGGCGTAAATGCTAACCCTTAATATAACGAGATGGTCTGGGATGTATTGCCTGTAGGCTTTTTTAGTTTTATTCACTAACATTTGAGAATGTTATCAGACATGTGAAAGCTCTTGTTCTATTAGCAAAATTAGATTTAAAAAAAGTTAAGCGTGTACAGTTCTTAATCGGTAGAAGTTAAATAGTAAACATTAAACGGCAGAAATAAAATGGGTTAGTACCGTGTATTATATGTTTGGTTTTCGTTTCAGCAAATTACAACGGTTTAAAAAAATACTACAATAATCTTAGACACATTTGAACAATAATGTCATATTGATGGTAAGGATGATGATGGTATGGCAGGTATGCTAGTCACCCTCCGTCATTTTTAAAAACTTGATGTATATCTTTCTTTTCTAGTTATGAAAATGAAAAGCCTATTTTGGAAATTTGGATAACGTTTTATTTAAATACAAAAATTACACAGAGATAGGTACCATTAGAATAGCAGAACAAGACGTTCTAATTATTATAATGAATTTGGTAATTCACTAATGACCTTATGAATAAATATAGTCATAATTTGAATAAATGTATATAAAAAGGAATTAACAAAGATAAATTAAATAGGCTTATTCTAATCTTGTATTTTATTACTGCACACGTAACTTTGAATTTAAAAAATAATAATTTATTCTCTTTTAGTTTTTGTATTATTAGGTTGGTACTGGTAACTCAAATATACTCTAGGTATATTGGTTAGTTACGAGTACCAACAGAAGTTTAAAAGTAAATTATTGAAAAATTTGATTTTCTACACACAGGTGCACACACACATACATATACACACATGCACACATTGCACAATAGGCATAATCTCTTAGTTACACGAGCTTATTACTTTGATTTTTATCAAAGATAAAACAAACAAAATTAATATAAGAAAAACACAGAAGAAAGAGTCAATTACAGATTTTTTCATAATTGGACAGAAAATGAATAAACCAGCTACGGCTGAATAATCCAACAACTAGTTAAAGTAATAGCATAGATATAATAAATATATAGCTCAATAATCGTCTCGCCAAACTAACCTTAGTACTAAAATCCAACATTAGTGTTAGATAGGCCTAAAGTAAGACCAGGTTTAATTACATTATTAAAGTTTTGTTTATTTAACACTTTCATGAAAAGATTATGTTTCGCGCGTTTCTTTATGTTTGTGTAAGATAAATTTTAATTGTAAAATTATTTAGACGCATTCGTATTATTCAGACAGAAGAGGAAAGAAAATTGTTTATTTGCGGACTTTGTGTGTAAATGAGATGTTACAAAAATATTTAAGTATATGAACTTATTCTAATATATTTTGGTTTGCAAATATTTTAATATTTAGAAAAAAATATGTTATTAAATGACATATGCTTTAACTTTTAAGCCAATTATTTATGTTTATAACTAGTTTAATACTTATTTATTACCAAAACATTTTAAAATTATAATTAAATTTAACCATGTCTACCGTAATCAACCATCAGGTAGTTATACAAGGGTTAAATATGGCTGTAAAGTTTTTAAAGTTCATGTGTGTATTACTAAGTGTTCCTCATGTTGTCACGTATAGTTTCAAAGTTAGTGTGTTTTTCTACGGTAACTGCTTGAGCTTGTCATAATATTCGTGTGCCAAATTGCATAACGATCACTGATGCGTATCCGAGCCAATCTCACCTAATGGTAAGAAGTGATTTCTGGGTACACATTTTTCATTTACGTTATTTGTAAAAAATACAAAAAAGAAAACATTTTAATTATGTTATTCTAGATGCATGAACAGATTTGGATTTTCGTGGTTTGAACTTTTTAATTTAAGCTTATGAAAATGTTTGAGCTGTAGCTAAATTCAACCTGAACTAGTCCCGTTTTGTAAAAAGAAAATTCTTTTTTGTCTGTCTTAGGAATTGTATTGTAGATATATAAAAAAATAAGTGAGACGAATCAAGTCGTGATGCTTCTTTCTTTAAAGATGTTCATTAAAAGTCATTACTACATAGCATAAAACAAAGTCACTTCCTCTGTTCCTATGTCCTTTTGTATGCTTAAATCTTTAAAACTATGCAACGGATTTTGACGCGGTTTCTTAAATAGATAAAGTGATTGAAGAGGAAGGTTTATATATATATATANGCTAGTTTTATATATTTAGTAATTGCTGTATAAGTTTTATGCTTGTTAGACTCAGGGCGAACTTGGCTCTTGTCCTTTTTATCTTGTCCTGATTATTCAAAGCTCATTGTTACCCTACAGTATTGCGTGCGGACAATGCATTCGACTCTTGCGCAGCGCACAAGAAATCAACATTTGAATTAATGGTCGGTTTTTATTATTCCGATACCTGCCAGCATAATAGCTCTGGTAATGTTGCGAAGTAACGTAATGACGTTGTAGGACAAGCTGACCGCTTGCCTAAAGAGATAACCACTGTCTATTACCATCTAATAAGCTTTTGTAACTTACACTTACTTACTAGTAAGTGTAAGTTAGTAAGTGTTACATGTTCGACTGTTATATTTTTATGTAGTACATTAATAGGATTTTTCATACCATGGTAACCAAGTCTGAATCCGTTGATAAATTTCCAGGGAAGTAGAGGAATATACACATCGGAAGGTACCTAGACGACCGAATTATTGAAATCAAAGTCGATTGTTGACAGTTTTACTGCAATCAAATTATACATATATTTATAAAAACGTAAATAAATAAATATCTTCAAGCCCACATCCCCGAAGAGGTAAGTTGAGGCACAATTAACCGAAGACAATGAGTCCTATAATGTGATAGGTGCCAAGCCTATCGACTACCGTGTACATATCCAATCCCGGACAACTTTTTTTAATAGGAATTCGGAAATATACATTTCTTTTTTTTTCCCGACCCAGGGATCAAACCCGGGACCTCCTAAAATAATAATAATAATAAAATTATATTTATGTCACTTGGATCTTACAAGGATTCTAGTGGAGCGTCTATATCAATCTAAAAACTACCACCGTGTACCGACGGCCACTTACTGGGAAGATCCAGCGAAAGAAACTCAGAGGGCTTGTCTTTTTTTTTTCTTATAAATCTAATTTACAAAACCATGTCACATATAATTCATATGGGTTGCTATGCTGAGTTAGTCTCAAACATTTCTGTCCTTCCAGATATTCTGAAATTTCATGTTATAATAATCTTATATTATCCCTCACCATACAACTTAAATTAAATACATGTTTTAAATTTATTAAATGGTAAGTCTTTAATATGCTCGGGAAGTTTCTTGTAAAAACGTATACATTGGCCCATGAAAGATTTGCCGCATGTACATCAAAATTTTTCTTAAACAAATTTATATTATATTAGCTTTCAAAAATATGTTGAGAAGTCATCGTCACAATACCTATTTCTTTAACCTTTTCCCTGAGGGAAACTCTTGGGCCTAAGTTATAAATTGCCTGTATAGCCCTCTTTTGCCAGGCAAATGTGTCAGCAGAGTTTCCCCAGAGAAGAATGCCATAAGGCATGATGTTGCTGTAATTCACAATTCTTAAGAAATCAAGCCTGACACTGGACTGCTTGAGCACAGTGACTATAATTAATCAATTCCGACTAAATTAACTGATAATTTTTATAAATATTAAAATATTTACACACCACAATGTAGTAGAATATGTTGGACTCAGTAAACATTTCATTTCAACAATACTGTTTATGGAACAACCAACACACCAGACTAAGGTTTTACTATGACTGATTGTATGTTTAAAACATTCAGGGCTCCTCTCAAACATTCACCGAAAGTTATATACAAATCGGTCCAGCCATTTTTAAGGAGCTGTGTATTAAGTACATGTATATACAACAACCAGTTTTTATCGTAGCTTTATCCTTGTATTAAAATTCCTTAGCTTTCGTGGAAATGAAGACTACCCGGTCATAGACTACCCGATATATTTCGTCGTCAGCTTACGTTTAAATAAGCAACCTTGTGCAGTAACTTACCTGGTACAGAAACTCATCCATTAGGATACCTCTTTACGGATAAATTCCAAAAACCATTTCTAGTGAATGCCTGTACCATTAAAACTGTCTGTCTAACAAATTTTAGCTCTATATGTTTAGTATTTTGTGCAACGTACCATAATCATCTTAGATACTTAATTGATATTTAGCATTTCTATACTTCCTTGTTTTCCAACCCTACAAGTAATTAATTCGAACAAATAACTTAAACAACATTATATAACACAAAGCTGACGTTTGACACGAGCAAATAATTTCCTGTTAATTAAGCTAATTTCATTAAAATCGGTAAAGTCACGCACATATTGGCCTGTTAACATATAAATCTATTCAGTTCAGTGGAACTGTTCCTGTTAAGCCTTACGTAACCATTTCCTTGTGTAGTTCCTGTAAACATACGGCTGCATCACGCTAGCATTGTTTAAATGATTGAATGAACGTGTCAAGTTATGTCTATTTATCATGAAGGATTTTGTTTAACATGTATAATTTTAATTTATATGTTTGTCTGCGAAATCATTGGCTGTTCAGTGTTCATGTATACAACTGATCCCTTTGAAATCTTTCAATACACGTTTAATAGTAAATTAATATATGGTCTAAAATATGAATGTAATAAAAAATTATAAATGTATATTTTTAGTGTTCTTATATAAAGGACGTTGTCCTAGATTGGATATGTGCTAGGTTGTTGCCGATAGGCTTGCCACCTATCACATTGTGGGACTTCGTGTCTTCGGCTAGTCGTGGGTGCCACTGGTTGTGTCCCGGCCTACCTCTTCGGGGATGTGGGCGTTAAGATACTACTACTACATATAATAAAAATGGGTTCGTTTTAGAAAATTTGAAATGCAATTACAATAACCAAAAACCATCTTGCTATGCATGTGACTCGTCTCCACACAATACCTAAACTTAAACAACAAAATAGCATATTATGTTTTGCAATAACCTTCCAATCGTATATTAAAACCACATTTAAAGATAATGGTGGTAATTCTACTGCTCACAAACTAAACTTAGATGCTATCTTTTTCAAATAAAACAGAAACAAAAGAGATGGAACGTTTTAGACATGTCAGATTGGTCCGAACATGTCAAATTGTGATATTTTTAATCTACTTTTTCCGAGTGATAGATTAAACGTCTGTAGAAATGACGTGTGCGTTCTAATTCGACAGTACTAAAAGTGTTTTGTCTCTTTTTGTTATTTTCGTTGAAAGGAGACGGCGGTAACTTAAAATTAGTTTAGTTGGTGCGCAACAAAATTACCACCAATGTGTCAAGTCTAAATTATTTAAAAAGGTTGAAGATTTTAGAATAACTTCTTAAAAAAAATCATTTTATTGGATTCATTTATTTTTTTATTGTAAGCCAGGATTCAAGTTTCAGGTCGACTAGCAGTTAGATATTCAAGTTAGAAGTAAAATCAAATTATGACAATTTCGTTTCAATACATATATATGCATATGCACGCACTGTTTAATAGCGTTTAATAGCTTTTTCAAATTTTTATCGTGTTTTATTATATTTTTAATTTATTCTGGTATCTATTTAAGTATTTCCATGAATTAGATTTCTCCCCGTGTTGATCCGGGCTCCTTTGCATAATAGACCATCTGCCTTCCTGCCAGGCAGCTCGTAAAAGGAGCATAGGCTTACCGTCACTAACACCGTGACATCTGATTAGTTGGCAGAGTTTTGCAGCAACTCACCCGGATTGGTACCACCGCCTTACCTATTCCTGCTTTCTACTTTAATAATCTAATTAATTTTATTAACTCTGTTTATCCCAAACTTTAACAAAATCGGTAAAACGCAAAATAATTCTTCGATTTATTTTTATTCAGTTATAAAATTCACATTTGATATTTTTTAAATTTTCCATCGTCGGCGCTTGGTAAAGCTTCCAAATATTCCTATTTTTAAAAGATACACTTGTACTGTTTTACGTATCACTTACCACTTATTATTTTGTAAATAGCCTAGCGGTTTCTCTTAAACAGCATCATCAGGGCTAAAACTTAAACTATAAACCTAGAAACCTTAAACGAGAAACCGGTAGACTATTTACAAAATAATAAATTATAAGTGATACGTAAAACAGTACAAGTGTTTCTTCATTTAAAAATATGAATAAAATTCATAAATCATATTAATAGTCGCCAAAAGCATATTTCTGCAAATCATTTGAACTAATTCTCGCACAATAAATTAAAAATTGGTCACGACCAGTGATATAATAAGACACACCCATACACTTCAGGAAACGGCTATAGCTAACCTTGAATATTAAATGTCAATTTATTTTGACAAAATTTAAGATTTCCTTTCAATATAGGGTCTACGCACACTATAGTCGTGGACAAAATAAGGGCACAAGAATGGAAAGAGTTCCGTCTTTCTATCTCACTAGTAAATCATATGAACTTTTATACTTAATTGGCCAATACCGATGTCCAAACCATACTTTTACTAAACAGCATGTCAGACGAGAGCACTGATTTTGTTTGTCACTAAGACCTTGACTAAGACTAGGTAGTTTTTTGTAATGACAGATGGCAGGCCATTTATAGAGACTTATGAATCCAGTCTAAGATACTCCATTACACCGTCAGAAAACCCCTCTGCTTCTTTGCTGTTCCATCCTACAAAACAATGTTTAGTTTGTGTTATTTGTCTAAAAATATGTTCACCCTCGGATAATAATCATGCAATTTGATCGTGCAATGTCAAGCTAGGTCTTCCCGGGTACCTACTCGTGCACGTAGATCTATCCATATTCGCATTGTATATCTGCTTTGTCAATCTTTCATCTGTCATTCTTTCTACATGACCGAACCAGCGGAGCATGTTCCTTCTCATTTTACCACCAACACTCTCTTTCAGTCCCACTGTTCCTCGGATCTCACTGTTACGAGTACGGTCTTCGAGCGTTACAGCACGAATTTTCCGTAGCGCTCTCATTTCGATCACATTTATCCTACTTTCATACTTTTTCTGACCTACCCAATTATCGCTTATATGCTACAACCTTGGGATAAGCACAGAATTGTGCAAAGCGAATTTGACTCAAAACTTCGCTTTTAAATAGTTTCCCCAGCGCTCCGTTCACACTATTCCCTACGCACATCTACATCCGCGGTGTACCTTCCATCTCTGCTAAAAGAACAATCGACATATACAATTTCATTCACTTGTATTAACCCTGCTTCATCAACTAAAATACATTTAGCCAGAACGAATGGCTAAATCTTTTCAAACGCAATTACTTTGGTTATTATTGTCCAGTATAACTTTATTAGCATAGAAAATATGTATTTCAAGTTGGGCGTAACCTTTGTCTACAATGTGTTCTAGTCCTTATTATTCAACCTACTATGAGGCAATACCAGCTATATCTTGTAACTGGTTAAACAAGTGTGTCGCTAGATCTAGATTAATTTTGAAATTAATATGTATCAAATCTAATTTATAAATACTAGATCTGGGTCCAGTTATCGTTTGATGTTAACCGGTAGTTAGGGTGCTGTTTCTGAATTATCACCAATCGCTTCCAATATCATTGGTGATAAATGTTCCTGATTAAACTCGATCCAAATTGTATATATTATTTGAAACTCATGCTCCGTCATCATCTCGTCTGTCACATCTTATCATTCATTTTGACAGACAAAACAAATATGCTTCGATAATTGTTGCGGACTGTTTATCGTTGTGTAATATTATATCTACAATTAAATTAGTATCACTAATTAAAAAAATACGTACCCGCTGTGTTTAATTAGCCAGATTTTCTCAGTATGTGGTCGTAATTCTAACTAGGTGGCAGTTTGGTGGTAGCAGGCACAAGTATGGTTTGACTGGTACTTGTGAATAAAATGCAGTAAATCTGAATTAATGATTGACCGCTTCGTTGATCTAGTGGCTAGCGTACACGCCTAACTCCAGCAATCAACGGCGAGGCTCAGGTTCGATTCTCGATGGGGAGGAGGCAGTCATTTGTGTGATGAACATTTAGGCCTACATTTCACGGTCTGGGTGTTTGTTAAAATTGTTCTCTAATCTATTTATTTACAAAGTTTCTTCTTCAAGAAGATACTTAAGAAATACTATAAAAATGTAATAATAGTATCTAATACCCATAACGCAAGCAATAATATCATTTGCTTACTTTGGGTTTAGATTGAATTTATGTAATGTGTCCAGGCACAATTGTTTGTATATTTAATGATGTTACAAAAATGATAGGATTAGAATTTAAATAGCCAGACGACGATAAGAAATACGCATTACCTATAAACACGATATGTGTTAATAGGGTATTACCAAACTAAACTAAGTAAGCCTATTAAATAAGTTTACCCTATCCACCCGTCCGGAACAAGACAGCAGCGACGACTAATAAGTCAGACTTCAGGAATTAGTTTGGTGGTGGTACTAACATGTAAAGTGTATACTAACACCGTGATAGTTATTAGCGGCGGCGGTAGAGTTAGTTTAAGCTGAAATGACGCACCCTAATACTTCATACCTATAGATGTGTGCAAATTAAATATTATTGCAAATATTAATTACATGTCTTTTGTTGAGTGTCAAGTTTTACGAGGATTGTAATTTTTTAAGTAATTCAGTCATATTCTATGGAAAAACACGTCTTCTCTTTCCAGCGTTCAGATAATTATAAACTAGTTGAACGACAAATCCGAATAAATTTGTTGAAATATAGCAGGTATCTGTTTATAGCAGGTAAACAAGAGTTTATGTATATTAAGTTCATTTTATGAATATACATGTATGCGTCGAATTAATATTGGGAATCGCCATTTTAGCTTAAACAATCTCTACCACCGCTGCTAAAATCATCACGGTGTTAGTGAGTTTTTTTTTCAGTGTAAGCACTAGGGCTGTAATATAAGAAGACCATGACCAACACGGAGATTCATTCAGGTCTTTCGTAAGAAACTGTCAAGCCGGCAGATCAATTAAATGATAAAATGTTTGTATCATGTTTATGTAAATATCTCTCTTACGACTTGAGTTTGGATGTTATTCTGCCATTCACAGTTATTACGTTTGCATTAAATTATTTTTAAATGACATATTATAGACGAGTCAACAGCCGAATTTATAACATTTTTTAAAATCTATATATTAATACGTGATGCCAAAACTTTGGACCTTTTTTACGAAAAATGCGCGGACGGAGGAGCATAAAATTCGGCACACTTATAGTTTATGTGTAGGAGAAGTGCAGAACGCTAATATTTTTCATTAATATTGCTTATAAACTACATTGAATCTATAAGTAAAACGTTACCCACACTACCATGCATTTGACACACACAAACAAATATATTGATGATAAAGATGAAAGATAACAGATGGCGCACTAAAAAATTTGGAAACAAAGTCGTCTTGAGTAATGAAGATGGCGTTCTTATTAACAAGATATTAAAACTTATTATTGTCGAATTTCGACCAATGGGCGACCACTAGTATAAAAAGGAATTGATCCAGTTTACCATTTAATTAAATGGAGATTTAACTCAAGTTCTTAAACTTTATATTCATTTTCTATTAAATGGATAATTACATACCACAATAAACATGGAGGTAGCTAGGCACGTCTGCAAGGGTCGGAACACTTACACACATACATATATATTAACGCAAAGTTCTCCACATAGTAGGGAGATAGTGTCGTGTGCCAGATATCACTATCCTTGAAGACTTGGAGAATGCTTTCTCCAAGAGTGCTCTGTTCAGCAACTTGCCCGGCTGGGGATCCACTACCATAAAAATAATTATTTTTTGTATTTCAGCTAACCGGTTTCTAAATTGTTTTTGACTGTTTAATAATTGTTTCTAGAATGGAATTCCACCAATCATCGACGATAAGAGGTATGAAGTTTTTCGTCTTGAATATTTTTTGTGATATGAATAAATGAATATAAAATCCAGTTGATGTTTTTTTAAAGAAATTAAAAATTGATAAAGTTAATTTGGCAATTGACAGTAAAAAACTTGGCAATCAACAAATTTCAAATTGATTTTTATAAAATTCAGTTAGTAGTTTTTTTCTGTAGTAGTAATTAGTAGAGTAGTTGCCAGATTGAAATATAAGGTTGTATTAAATAAACTAATTAAGAAATTTAAATTAATCAAATGAGGATGAAAGATTAATTAAATTGTTAGGTAAAACGTGACAACAACTTATTGATTAAGCTAATTGTTTTTTTTAAATGGTGTTAAAAACGTTGATAAATTATGTTAGTCTTGATTGCTATAAATCGATTTGACATTATAATATATTTTACATTTGTTTAAACATAGAACTGAATCGCTAATAGTAAAATAATTGGAATCATGTTTGCATTATGGTCAAACTTTTGGTAATTTTTTTATTGTCATTTTTTTTCTTAAAATTGAATTATTAAAAGTAAAAAAAAAACTTAAACAAAGTAAGAAGGAATTTAGTATAAAATATGCCAATTGAAATACCAGGCTATCATAAATGGCCAGTAGCATTGAAATCAAGGTTGCAGGGTAATGCACTATATTAATTACTGAGTTTCGCGTGACGGTCGACTATGTGACAGAGACATTACTCTGTGCGCATCGAAGCGCACCACTTTCTACCATTCTACTGTCGCGCACGTAAGTGACAAGGGCTTTTTTTATACGGAGCATTAAATCTCTAAGCGTAGAAGATATTCCAGACAAAAATAGTTAACAGGACGCTACCGAAAGTAAATGCAATTTTCATTCTAGAAAATACTTCCACAACTGTAACAAACATATAACTAATGCGGCTAATAACAATTGGTATAGCAACTACGATTAATTTAGCGACTGATTGACTTGTTACGAATGCTTTCCGCAAAGAGCTCCCCCTTACATCTGTTTATTTTTCTGTAAATGAAATATTCACGCCCATATCCCAGAAGAGGTAGGCACTTAGTCCCACAATGATAGGTGGCAAGCCTATCGCCAACCGAGCACCTATCCAAAGAAATAAAACATCCAATTTTCGACAACTGCACCGCTAGGAACTAGTTAAAATATAAAAATGTACCATTAAAAAACATTCGAATTCTTTGAAAAGCTACTAAGCTTCTTTGAACTTTTGGGCTGTTGAGATAAACCTAACGTTAACTATACCAATGAGTTAAGCAAAAAGAAATATACAAATATACACATACGAAATCGTTCAAACACATAACAAACCCGCGTTAAAAATCTTTACACTTTTCTCTTTAAATGTCCAAGTACCGTACGGTACCTGGCCAACAGTTATTCTAACAATTATTATATTGTAAGAATATTTGTTTATTATTTAATGTTAATTATAAATTAGATTTATAATAAGATTTAGGTTAGGTTGTGTAACTTACGAAATGTTATTTGCAGTCGGAGTTATACTTTATCTATATTACATAAGTTGATCTGTTTTTAAGTGAAAAAAGCAATAACATTTAGGAGTGTTAACACAGTAGAATGATTTTATATAACTTTTATATGTATCTAACTTAACATAGTTTTGCCCAAGTTGCAACTGACAAGCCTTTTATCTCAAGCAAAGATATCTCACCGCTTATTATACCAAGTTTGATGAAACAGGATTTTGATTTTAAAGAGTAAACATTTATTGAAAACCCTTCTTTCTTGTTTATTGAGAAACACAATTATGAACCAATTTTTAAAGAATATGTAATAAGTATGACTATTTTAATGCAATAATGTGTCTAAGTGTGTAAATGTGAAACTCAGTGCATTTAATTTTAGACTATCGATTATCACATCGTCTGCCCCGTTTTTTAAATATTTTCAATAAACAGGGCTATAAATTTACTAGATGACTGTTTCGGCTATGCTCGAATGGTATTTTTTATCATAAATTAAGATGTAAGCTATCATATCTTTCAAGATGGGTCAAACTGCACACGGTGTGCAAATTTGATTGAAATCGGTTAAGTAGTTTAGGAATCCATCGCCGATAAATAACGTGACCCGTAATTTATATATTAAAATTACATTTATGAATAAAATTGACCTATTAAATGGTGGAATCCCGCAAAAACTTTCCGAAACTTCATTTCCATTATTCAGAGTATAAGACTTCAACGCGCCCGCGGTTTTATGTTTCATTGGTATAGTCGACATTGCTAATAATAATAAGTTACTATTAGTAGTAGACATTATAAGTTGCCGTTTTCTACGAAACCATTTTGTACCTTTGTAACGAAATTTTTTGGGAGGTACTTCACGCTTGCTAAAAAGCTTCTTATAGTATAGTAAGCTGGTAGCAGAGGTGTAGAAGTAAAATGTATATTTGGCTAGAATTCTCGTAGTCTGATTAGTTTTTTTGCTTTTAACTTGTAGTATGTACTTTACAAATTATCTCATATTTTCAAAGTCGTATGTTTTGTTGATTACTTTTTAAAGTCATATGTTTTGTAGTTTGGAAATTATAGACAAAACAACATGCAGTATAAAGTGACCAAATAACTTGAAATTGGGAATGTAGACAAACATTTAAACTAACAAGTCATCTTACATGTATATACATATCTTCACGCCTAATCTCCCTTACATAGTAGTCAGAGAGTGTAGAGTACCAATAGAGATAAGCTTGCCGGGTTGACGAGTGAATAATAAAACATTAGAAGTGCAAATTTTCTTAAGTGAAGGAGATATTTAAAAAAATGGCCTAGACAGTAAAAAATTGACAGCAGCACAAATTTTTTGTCTTCGTATCTTGTAGTCGTTGGTAACGGTATAACATGTTGTTTTTTTAAATGATCTATTTCTTAAGCTATTAATTTTAAAAAACTAAACCTTTTAACTGAATCTTATTCTTTCTTTCAAGATTTATATAATTTCGCAAATAACAAATCATAACATCCTACCGGGAACCAAACCCCCACTAGTTTAATTTTCCCACGCCAAATTACACATAATTAAATAAACTTTCACTATACAAATGACAAAGTTAATAATAGCGTTTGACTGTTTCCTACCAAAGATAATAGTTTTATTGTTTATAATAACAGCTTATTGCGACAATACGATGCTTGTCTTAGAAATTGATGTAATAATGGATTATTATTTGTAAGGTATTCATATTGGCAATAATCTGTTTAGGATGTTTATTACAAATATAACGACACTTTTGTTACTTACAGATATAAGTTATAGATTTGTTATTATAAAAAGTGTCGTAATATTGGTTCACTTAATGAAAGAGTAGTTCACATAGCAGAAAGTTTCCCCGTGTTGATCCGGGCTCCTTTGCAAAATAGACCATCTGCCTTCCTGCCAAGCATGTCGTAAAAGGCGAGCAAAGGCTTATCGACACTAGCGCCGTGACATCTGACTAGGTGGCAGAGTTTCGCAGCGACTCACCCGGATTGGTACCACCGCCTTACCTATTTCTGCCGCCATAACGTCGACGTTTGCCGGTTTAAAGGTTAAGGTAGTTGGTAAACTTACTTTTGCTCAAGACCTAACATCTCAGCCTTAGGTTGGCAAAGCACCATTCGTTCATTATCATCAGGAAATCCGTCCGCTTTCCAACATCATAAAAAAAGTATTCATAAATCACATAAATCACACTAGTAACGTATCTACTCGTATATAAAGGTAATAATAGATTGCGTCCTCCGGATCGGAATGTGACCTCTCACTAAAAAGATAACTAAAAAGACAGTTTTGACGGCAATGCCGCAGATAATATTAAAAAAAAAAACAAAGAAATAAAAATAAAGACAAATAAACGATTCGGTGACGAATCGTAATCTCAATGTGGGTAGATACTAGGTATAACCCGGTTTCGTTTATAAAATAATTATTAGTCTATATTTAATTTTGTAATATGTCTTTTATTTCTAGACCATGAGTCTTTATGCTAGCTTGCAAACAATAAAAAAAAGATAAAATGGTATGATAATATCACGCCGGTAAAATTTCTAACAAATTTAAAATATTAATTTATATTAGCAGATACCCGCGGCTTTACTCGCAACAAATTAAAATGTAAGATATTCTATCCTTCAAATTGAATGTAACTGCACACGGCGTGCAAATTGGATTTAAAAATTGGTTAAGTATTTTATCACAGACAAGTAACGTGACCCGTAAGCTAAGTTTTGAGGGAGGGTTGGGAATCAAAAACACTTTCCATTTAGGTAATAATAAAAAACAAAAGAAATGCAAATTATAATTTTTATAATGCATGGTTATAACGTAAAAGCCGACCGCAATCGCGTGCGCAGGTTGGTCTACTAGGTTCGACGTAGCGTATCTACAAGTAAAGTATTAATGCAGACTATTTTAAATTAATTTATTATTATTATTATATTTAAAATACACTATCATTTACTCCTTAACTCCCTTATATTTAAATTTGGCCGGTTTTTTTAAAGTAGCCCTGTATATAATCAGTGTTTTTATTTGGTTTTTGGAATTGGCGTTAGTATCTGCTCTTAGTCAAGGATTTAAACAATCAACAGCAAATTTCAGCTATTTTAGGCTAAAATTATTTAAAATTAAAAGGTAAATCGGTAGCCTTCTTACTCAAACTCAGTGAAATTTGGCGGCAACGAGGATACACACGATGCATTAATTTGTGTGCAGGCATTTTTGTGATGAACATTTACAAGTCTGCATTTCCGGATATGGGTGTTTATTAAATTTATTCTGGTATCTGTTTAAGTATTTCTATGTATTAGAATCGTTGACTAACACCCATAACACAAGTGTATAATTTGCTTATTTTGGGGTTAGATTCAATTTGAGTGACTTGTTCCGAGATATTTTTTATTCATGTAATATTTATAAAGCAAAAAAAGTAACAAGTAGTTTTTTTTTACTTGGTTTGTGCACTTTAAACAAAATGATTGTATAAAATGGCAGTAAAATTAAAAGTTTTTTCTCAATATTGTACACAAAATTAAATAATTAGGAAAAACTGAAACCATTTTTTCTTTAGTTGTCGCCAAAACTCTTTATTAAGATTACAACAAAGTAATAAAAGAAAGCAAGTCTTTCCGAGCACGATCCGCCATGTTGTTTTTATCAGCAAATCGAAAAAACACATTATGAGTTGCCCCATGCGGGAACCAACCCTGAGACCTATGTAGTCTACGCTAGCATCAAACCACAGAAGCGATACAACAAGGTGGTCAAGATAAAAGTACCAGGCAATAATAACTCAAGTGGAGTCGAAGCAAATCGATTCAATTTTGAAATACACTTAGAATGCGGCGAACGTTCTTACCGCTTGCTACACTTTTGCGTAATCTGTAGAAAGTGCCGGTTAAATGCTGGGAGACGATTTTTCTATGTATTCTTTGCATAAACAAATTGTTCGCTTAATTGTCATTAAACAATAAAGTTGTTATACACTGACGTAATGATTAAGATCCCGGGAAGTTACAGGTTCCTAGTGTCTTATATAATGATGATTCACGTGTAGTAAAACTGCTAAAATCCGACTACAATGGTACCACCATTTTGTTGCGCACTCACTCAACTAATTTTAAGTTATCGCTGTCTTCTTTCAACGAAAGTAATAGGAAGAGGCAAAACACTTTTAGTGCTGTCAAATTAGACCGTAGGTACACATCATTTTTACAGACGTTTAATTTATCACTCGCAAAACGTTGATTAAAAACATGACAATTTGACATGTTCGGACTAATCTGACATGTCTAAAACGTTTCATCTCTTTTGTTTTTGTTTTATTTGAAAAAGATAGCATACATTTAAAATAAGTTTAGTTGGTGAACAGCAGAATTACCACCAATGTCGTAAAATAAAATATGTATTCTTCAGGATAACTCAAAAATATCTTGTAAAATCTGGATATGGAAAACATTTTTCATGTGCAAAGAAAGTTTGTACAAATTTAGTTCATCAACAATAAGTTTAAAAGCATACTTAAAAAAAACACAAAATCAAATTGAGAACACTCCCCTTTGTAGCAATCGTTTAAAAATCTTAGGGTCTGGGTGAATGGACCTCCATATCTACTAGAGAGCAGGTTGCATAAGTTATGGTAGCAGTAGCATAACTAATTCCAACCGCATCACAGCTCATTTGGAAAAAGTAATAAGTTGCTATGTTACTAGGAGTGACATCGAAAACCAAAATCATATAGTCACGGTGTTAGTTACCAAAAATAACGTCTAGCTCATATGAGCTAGTTAGCCCGGAACCAACGAAGCGAAAACGGAATGGGGTTAATAAACTTAAAAAAAAACATGTGACTCATTTTATTACCTGAGATGCTATCTACTCCTAGAACTCCTTCCGGTATAATGTACTTAAGATATAAAAAGATCGTTGACATTTTATTCATCTGAGGCAAAGGCCAGCAATGAAAGGTTTTTGCGGGTACTTGACCTGTGTGTCCTAGACAAAAAGGTTTTTTTTTGTTTACTTAAATTATAAGTCTAGATTTGCTAATGTACATGTATTAATTATATACAATAAGGTAAGTCTTTATCACAATTTTTCATCAATAAGAAAATCTCTCAACATCTCAACGATTGTAATCGTATAATGTTTAAAAATATCCACAGCTAAAGGACTTTCATGAATAAACACAGCCTTGAAGGCATCCTATCCGTACCCGTTTGTAAATACCACTATAGGTAACTGATTCCACAAAGTAAATAATAAATAAATATCCCTTTACAAGTTAAACAAATTGAATCTAACCTCAAAGTAAGCTAATTATATGCTATGTTATGGTCTTAGTCAACTATTCTAATACGTAGAAATACTTAAATAGACACCAGAATAAATTTAATAAACACCGAGACCCGGAAATGCAGACATCTTAATATTCATCAAATAAATGCCTCCCCCCATCGGAAATCAAACACGAGCCAGGCGGTTACTTGCATAGTTAGGCATGTACGCTAGACTAATGAGGCGGTCGCATGTAAAATAAAAAATATTATTTTTAATTATACTTTATCACCTCGGAATTATACAACATATAATAAATACATAACTACGTAAGACTTAATTTTGCTTGTTTATCTAAATTTACATAAGTAAACTGAAAGTATTCTAGATTTTACCAATCACAACAACTTTCTGAATCTTTTTTTTATGATATTGGAAGGCAATCAAGCAGACGGATTTCCCGATGATAAGAAGTTCACGCCGCCTAGAGACACCAAAGGTGGTAAAAATGCGTAGCCTACCTGGGGCACCGGGAATATCCCGTTGCCTCGATCAAAGTAAGTTTACCGGCTACCTTATCCTCCAAACCGGAACACGTCAATGGCAAGCACTGACGTTATGGCGGCAGGAATAGATAAGGCAGTGATGCCAATCCGGGCGATTCGGTGCGAAACTCTACCACCTAGTCAGGTGTCACGGTGTTAGTGACGGTAAGCCTTTGCTCGCCTTTTACGAGCTGCCTGGCAGTAAGGCAGATGCTCTATTCTGTAGAGGAGCCCGGACCAACACAGGGGACATCATCTATTTCATTGTCTCTATTCTATAGATTTTGCAGTATCTGGTAATATTCTTATGGTAGTATAATAGCAATCTCTGGTAATATAATAGCAATGATTATTTACTATTTATTCATGATCCAAACTTTTATGTTTTCTTATTTCAGAATCTAGTTTTTATAGTTTTATTTTAATATAATGAAATTTATTTTGCAAATACTAAACTAATAAAAGTTTGCTAGAATATTCATAGAACCGAGACTGAACATGGATTATAAATGTTTTAATACTAATTTCCATTTTTAAAGATTCTAAAGGACACAGTGACATTTTTACTCGGCTGCAACAAAATATTCCGTTTGTTTTTCGTACATAGTTTTGTATGTGTATAAATTATATTTTTTAGCTTATTTTTTAAACAACTATTCTGGTAAGAGCTTTGTTTATATTATCCTTTTAAACACAAATTACTTGTAAGCCTAGATATATAAAGGGAATTATCTCTCTCCTAAGAACACCATACGATGTCGCTTAAAAAGGTATCCAAAGTCCTTATTTAAGATCTAATCTCAGTCTATACATTAAATTGGTTGAACTGTTTTTAAGTGAAAACGAAATATACACACAAAAATACAAGCTTTTACATTTTATACTTCAATTTTTAAATTGGCTGACCTAATCTAAATTTAAGCGAAATGATTAATCACTCTAAATAGATAATTTTACAATACATTCGGATTTCCGAAGCTTGACGAATACAGCCAAAGCGCATAATTTAAATAGTATTATTATACATTAGTAGGGATTGAAGATTGGACAACTACGCTAGGTAAGGCCCGGATACGTTACAAGTTAGTTTATTTCTGCCAAGATTAATACAGCCTTTACAAATGATAAACTCGTTACAGTTATATAAAGGTAAGTACCTTGTGTAATAGTTTTCGAAACAAATAATACGCAACGGTTTCGTTGTTTCAAGGACGGGCAATGCTTTTATAACTTGGTGTTGTGCGAGCCTGGTACTCGCATTCAAATTCGACTTCCTACTTTCATGAAACTTTTGTAACTTGTAGTCAATTTTTCAGACGAAACTTTTTGTTTTGCTGAAATACCACTAATATATATATAATATATATGATAATTACGAATGAATGAATTAATGAACAAAATGTACTACTACTACTACTACTACTAATTCTCGCCCGGCCTCCTTTGCAGAATAGACCATCCTGCCACGCTGCTAGTACAAGGCGAGGATAGGCTTACTATCACTGACACCGTGACATCTGACTAGGTGGTAGAGTTTTGTAGTGACTCACCCGGATTGGTACCACCGCATTACCTATTTGTGCCGCAATAACGTCGTATCGTGTTCCGGTTTGAAGGGTTAGGTAGCCGATAAACTTACTTTTGCTGGAGGCCTAACATCCCGGCCTCAGGTTGGTAACGCACCATTACCAACTTTGGTGTCTCCAGGCGGCGGAAATTTCATGAACGGTATCTAAGCATCTTTGGAAGTAACTTCGACATAATCGATGGATGTGAATGTCATGTCCTTATTTATATTTTTTTTTAAAATAACAATAATTTAAAAATACAGACACTAATTGAGTGTGTCACACAATTTTTCTGTGATCCTATAATTAGATCAAAACTTAGCAGCAATGGAACAACGTCGGAAGTACGCTCTTTCAATTGAAAAAAAGTAATTAAAATGCTTTTGGAGTAAAACACATAACCTCCTCCATTTTATGATATCATTCTATGGTTTCATTATATTCCTGAATGTAAAAAAGCCATATGGCTGGCTTGACTTATGTATTTACTAAGTAAACATTTATATCTGGTTTTTAAAAAACTTGTAAATGTGCTTATTACTTGTCATATTATTAGTACACATTATTAATAGTACAAATTTTATATATTCAACTCGCAATTGGTCATACATATTTCTTATTGACATTCATATCAATATTGCAATGTGACAAACCAGCCATCACATACCGTGAAGCTAGTATATCATAATGTACCCTTGCACAAATCTGCATTAAAATGTTTCAAAAAATAATCAACCATTCCTTGTTTTCGTTAGGAAGATAGATAGTGATTAATTTTAGTTTACATTTTTTATTAAAACTTCGATTTAAAAATATTGTTAAAGTCGGACTACACTGTGAAAGCCTTGGTTCTACATTAGAATAAATAAAAGGAACAATTAAATATCTTCTGATCTTGCACCTTTGTTAATTTTCCTTAGAATTTAAACTTGACCATCTTGTGTCATTTTCATTTATGTGAGAGGTCAGCGAATAAGCATACGGATATCCTACTGGTAAGAGATAACCGTGCCCTATAGACATCATAGATGTTACAGGTGCGTCGCTGTCTTGTGGCTAGATATAAGGCCTATTGTACAACTCTACCAGCTACCCTACCGTCCGCGCCGAATCTGTGTAAAAAGGTATGCGTTGTGGTAATATACAAAAATAGGCATCGAATTGAAAATGAGCTGCATTTTTATAGTTTAGTAAAAATGAACTAAATAATATATTAATCAAATTGCTTAGTTAAATTACAAATTAGACTTTTTATTGGATGATTAAGAATTTTATGACAAATAATCATTAAATGGCAAATAATGAATCCAACTATACCTGATAGAAAGCAAGTAAAGGTTGGACCTGTCATAAGACATTAAACTAAGAAAACCATAGTTTTGTCGTTTTTGGCTTATGGATGTAATGACCCCATTACTGATAAGTGGAAAAATCTGGTAATTTGAGTTGAACTGCCGATTATAGTGTAGTAGTGTATGTGTAGATAGTGTAGTACACTAATACTATCATTGAAGTTAGGTGAGAATAGAGGTTAGGTTATATATTGTGCAAAGATCATACAATATGGTATTTTTGAGTATTTCTTACCATTAGATGGTAATCAGATTGCTTGTTTACGTTTTTTAATTAAAACTGGAAAACACTATTGAAATGCTCGGAATTATTGATATTTTAACGATAATTCGCAGATACTTTAGTTTATTACGAACAGGCTTAACGTTCACTATATCAGTACTTAAAACCACAAGTCTCGAACCACAAAATTTACATAAACTTGTAAGGTCAAATGTTTGATCACTTAAAATAAATCACAAATTTTCCATATACGTGCTATATTGTTTTATAGCAAACAAGCTGACGGATTTCGATATATAATCCTTCACAAGAAATCAACTTTGTCATTATAGTTAATGTTTTTTATCACTAAGTAACTTGACTCATCACTAAGTAAGTTATGGTAACTTTCCTACTGGAACACAACCAAATTCCTAAAGTACAGCCAAATTCAAAATCTGAAAACTGTGGCTTAGTAGATTTTTCTAATTCTGGTTTTAAAATAATTGTATAAATCCAGGGAAAGTTAAAAAGATAAGAAAAAAGTAAAACTGAGAGGCAACTAGGAAAAATATCATTTCACTTGTATTAATAAACATGGACTAAAGTAAAGCTTTAGGGTTAATTTAAAAACACAATGAATAGCATATTGCATAACTATATTGTTCTGATGTTTAAAAATATGTAGTCATTTAAGAATGCAGCCAGCATAATTAATTACTTAGAACGTTTTTTTTAATTACTCATTTTATAACATATAGATACTCAGAGAGAAAAAATAAGCACCGATTTTAAGCACAAAATATGAAGCTGATGTCTATCTGCAGTTGAGGTTCTTTTTTATAAAAACTAATAACCACCCCTTAAAACACTGTTATAGTGGCGAGAATAGATAACATGGCTGTGTTAATTTTTTTTATGATAACGGAAGGCAAACAAGCAGACGGATTTCCTGATGGTAAGAAATTCACGCCGCCTAGAGACACCAAAGGTGGCAATGGTGCGCTGCCAACCTGTTAGGCCTCGAGCAAAAGTAAGTTTACCGGCTAACTTACCCTCCGAACAGGAACACGTCATGACGTTATGGCGGCAGGAATAGGTAAGGCGGTGGTACCAATCCGGGTGAGTCGCAATAGATGAGTATCTTCACGCCCATATCCCCGAAACGGTAGGCAGAGGCACAACCAAGGCACCCACGACTAGCCGAAGACACTTAGTCCCACAATGTGGTAGGTGGCAAGCCTGTCGCCAACCGGGCACATTTCCAATTCCCAAATTGGAAAAATCCAATTTCCTTTTTTGTTGGCTGACCCGGGATTCGAACCCGAGACCTCACGCAGTCAAGTCCAACACCGCTAGACCAAAAAGGCGACCAAATAGATGAGTTGTTTCGTTATTAATGTAGTTGTCCTTTAAATTGAAGATTCTTTTGTAAATTGCAATTTAACCAACCAGGAGTACCTAAGTACTTTTAATTTGTAAGTCTTTGTCAGTCAAGTGATTATTATCTTCATTTTGTGACGAATGTATTATTTTTGAGCACATTCCTTGCTCGCAGTCTGGCTTGTTATTTATTTTGATCGAAGCAAGGCAACAAGCAATAGTTAATCACATTTAGAAGGTCCTAATAATTAAATTAACGTAAGACTTAGAACCGAGCGATATTCATGTTTACTGCGATACCAAACGGCCTTACTCAGTGAAAGTGTGTTTAAGTGTGTGCGTCACCAATAGACGCAGACCTAGACACTCACAGAATTCACACTCAAATAAGGCTCAATTAAATTGGTTCTTATGTGTATGAAAAAAAACGCCATTTATGACAATTTTGTAACCGATTCTCCTCAATGACATAATATTTGCTTTGTCAGCGGAAACGTGTTTTAATGTCATATTTAATCACTTGAATATGTCAAGTAATTTTGGATAAGTAAAAAGTTAATTGTTAAAGGTAAGATTTCTAACTTTTAATCGGAATAAATGCTCTAAAAAGAAACATTATATTATGTACTTTACTGTAGTACAGAGCATAATATTTGGTTAATTCCAGTGAAAATTAAAAACATTCTAATTTATTTCAATTTTAAAAATTTTGATTCTAAAATTACAAAAAAACAAACTCAAATCATTAGTGATTAATAACTACAAATCGATAAATAATTATATTACGAATCATGAAACATATATGCGTGTAATTACTTTTATTTAATAATAATAATAAATTTCATTTTTAATAAAACCTCCACAGACAAGAGACCTCCTTGACAGATATAACCAAATATTATCGCGCAAATGACCTGATTACGATACAGGTTCTTCACCGAAAAGTTACGAAAACATTACGCAAGAATGCATAAAGGCTATTGTGGAAAATTAAAAAAAAAACTGTCAACCACACAATCGGATACACGTACGAACAACTCACTCTATCTGTACAAACAATGTTTTTTTTTCTTTTTCACACGCGGTAAAGGCACACGTTCGCGCCAAAGCGATCGTGGTCACAGACTAGCGTTACGTTGTCGATTGTCGAATTACGGAATAATGTTGCTTTAGTTGCATTTTGTAAAATGCAAAACTGAAATCTTTGCAATGGTCGATTAACCTTTATTATTCGATTGGATCTGATGCCTGTTATTAAAGATTAAAAATAGTTTTTAGTGCGTATTTGAAGTCTTGCGACGAAGACACTATAGTTCAAGGAGAAACGTTTAGGTAACTGTTTAATCAACTTTACAACAGAGAAGATTGCAGATATATTATTCTGCAAGCATTGGTGCAATTGATTTATATTTAGCAAACATATACTTTCCCCTTATATACTTAAAAACTGTGTGTGTGACTCGTAATTTGGTGGTGACTGTATTAGGTACACCATGCGTATTTTTTATGTCGTCTCTGTGGTCTAGCTGTCCAGATATTGTACTTGATTTCATGAGGTCCCGGGTTCGATTATCAGGTATAAAAACAAAAAGAAAATTTCCTTTTCATATTTTTTTAATAAAGAAAAATTTGGTTTTGATTGGATATGTGCCCGGTTGGGGATAGGCTTGCACCTATCACATTGTGCACTTAGTGTCTTCGGCTAATCGTGGGTGCCTGATTGTGTCTCTGCCTACCTCTTCGGGGATATAGGCGTAATGATACTCATTTTATCTAAAGATGAAGTAGTGCCACCACTTTACCTTGAGATAAAAATCTGAGTGTAGGTTTTGTGTGGCTTCCCAATCTAGTCTCACTGACTGCAAATATGCTATGATTTTATTACTATAGCTGACCATAGGGTCGTCACAGCCTTGAAATCAAGCACTGTGTACTAAATTGAATGAAAATAAAATATTCCATTGAGCCGATATAATGGTGGAGTATGATAGATCTTGTTTCTTTCTTTAGGTTTTGGCCTTCACGTTAGTATTTTGCCATTAGTCGAGTAGAAATATGCATGAAATTTACTAAAATCTGGATTCAATTATATTTAGTCATAAGTCATAAGTCGTCAATAAGTCATGTCAGGGTCTTGGATAAAGCGGTGATCTTGGATAAAGCGGTTTCATTTGTGCAGTTTTACTGAACAAAATTGTACAAAGTGCCACCAAAATTGACTAATTTCACTCAATATCGACACGAAATTCAATAATTTTGAAAAAATTCCGACCATCTTCCCTCTCGATGGCACCAAAACTCTATGGTTGATCTTTGATTTTGAATTTTAATATAAAATCAAGAGCTTAATCACACTTGCGTCCAAAAAAGAGTTCAACGCGCACCAAGTCCTTGCACAAAATTAAGACAAATTATAGTATAGGTGTCTAAGAGCATTCTTTCTTCAGGAGTTTTTCTCTGTTTATTTTATTTAATTAAATTATTTAATTAAGCCGCAGGATGCACCAATTACATTTGTTGTGTCTTTGGACCACGGTGCCTCTTACTAGGAGAGCTGTGTATTTGTTTGGTGTCTTGTAGCATAAAAAAACTGTTATAGCTGAAAATCTGTCTATGACATACATACTCGTACAGGCTCGTGGATACATAACCCCTTAAAGTTTTTACCACATATTTTGTGACTATATATTCTGATGTCAGGTAGCGCTGAGAATGTCTCATCTATTACAAAATTAAGCTTGACTCTTAAAAGATTTCTGAACATTGGGTCCATGTATTTTCATAATTCGTACGCTCTATTATGTTTTTATAACCCCTAAGGAAAAAAATAATAATTTTGACATGTCTACGCGTGTGTGTATGTTATCATATCTCCTAAACTAATCGTTAATTTTTTGCTGGAAAGTTGTCGAACTGACCGAAAATGAACGAGATGGTCCTTAGCTAAATTTGCAAGCGTGACCTGCGTGACCTGTGGCCAAGCATTCAAATGTTATAGATGTAGCGCTGGCCTGGGACCTTAGTTCTAGAGTAAGTCTATGATGAAGGTTCCAAATAAAACATGACACAATCATTATGATGTCATTATTATCAGTCGATAGACCCCTACCCAGACAAGTTGCTGCAAAGCACTCTACCAAGGAAGTTGTGCGTCTGTTTTGCCATAACCTTTATCACAGTTTTCAGTTATAGAGTCCTGATCTTGCAGTAGCTTGGGGCCACTTTACGACAGGCAAACATCTTCTTCCTTTAATTATCTCTACGTAGTATAAAACAAAGTCGCTTCCTCTGTCCCTATATCTATTTGTATGCTTAAATCTTTAAAACTACTCTAACTCTTTGATGCCGTTTTTTTAAATAAATAAAGTGATTGAAGAGGAAATATATGTATATTTTATACCCTTGAAAAGCCGGAGCGGGCTGCTAGTTCATTCATTCATCATCATAATCATCATCATCATCATCAGCCGGAAGACGTCCACTGCTGGACATAGGCCTTCCCCAAAGAGCGCCACAAGTCACGATCACCAGCCGCTTGTAACCCATGTAATTCATTCATAAAAAAATTGCTTGCCCCAATTAATACCACCTTCTTGCCACCATTTTGTTTTTCATTGCCACGTAACAGTTTGAATGCTTAAAACACAAAGCTTTAAGACTACGGATTCTCATTGCAGCAGCGACGACATTGCAAACGTATTTTGCTAGGCAGTAAACCTGTCTGTTTATATTCCTAAGCAATTGCATAAAACACTAGTATTTTTTTTTAAACTATCAATAAAATATTTATTTTACCTTGTCTCAATTTGAATATTGGCCATGACATTTTACCGAGAAACAGTTTAATGATAATATTACCTTATTTAAATATTTCGTTGAAGCTAAAATGTTAGGTAAATTAACAATTTGCTGAACACCTCTTAAATCACGCATTTCCTGATACGTTATTAAATATTAATGATTGGAACTTTTTAAGTGTTACACAGGACAAGCCTTTAAGCTAATAAATAAACAGACTTACAAAAATTATCTATTCTTAAGTGTCTCATCATCTGTTATAGTGACAACGCTGTCTGCTTTCATGAAAAAGGAAAAAACTGGAATTGCGTAAGTCATCATCATCATCAGCCGGAGGACGTCCGCTGCTGGACATAGGCCTAGGCTACAAGTCACGATCACCAGCCGCTTGTAACCAGCGACTCCCCGCGACTTTGACCAGATCATCAGTCCACCGGGTGGGAGGTCGTCCAACACTACGTCCTCCGGTGCGGGGCCGCTACTGGAGAACTTTTAAGCATAAGAAGCCAGAAGAAAGCTTTTGCTGTTTCTTTATTAAATAAAAATAAGTCATGATTCCCCTGTGGTCCTTTATAAGTAACAGTACTACTATTTAAATTATGCGCTTCGACTTAACACTTTTCACACTTTATTTATTTTTAAATTGTCTGACCTAATCTAAATTTAAGCGAAATGATTAATTATATAATAACAACTCTATATAGATATTTTTAAAATACAATCAGAATTCGGAATTCCGAAGCTCGACGAATATAGCCGAAGCGCATAATTTAAATAGTACTTCTGCACTCGTTTGTAAATCGCTACCCAGCTTGCAGTTTTTGAGTTATATTTAGCAATGAATAATAAATTTGCCATGTTAATCAAATTTTATATTCTTTGACGACATTGTCATGTTAAATACAACTCGAAAACCGCTTGTCAGATGTTGATTAAATTTATATTGGGGCATTTCGGAAACCTTTCGAAAAAGAATTGCGATGTAGTAATGAAGTTGGAGCCGCTTTTTTGGAGTTATACTGTGCGTAAATTTAAAATACGACGTTCAAGACGTTTACATAAAGTGTTTTTTTTATGACATTGGAAGGCAAACAAGCAGACAGATTTCCTGATGGTAAGAAATTCCCGCCGCCTAGCGACATCAAAGGTGGTAATGCTGCGTTACCAACCTGAGGCCGGGATGTTAGGCTTCGAGCGAAAGTAAGTTTACCGGCTACCTTACCCTCTAAAACGGAATACGTCATGACGTTATGGCGGCAGGAATAGGTGAGGCGGTGGTACCAATCCGGGTGAGTCGCTGCGAAACTCGATGCTACGTACAACTCGTAAACCGCTTGTCGGATGTTGTTCAAATTTATATTGGGCCATTTCGGAAACATTATATACCTTTCGAAAAAAAGTAATCGCGATCTTGTAATGAAGTTGGAGCCGCTTTTTGTGCAGTTATACAGTGCGTAAATTTAAAATACAACGTTTAAGATGTTTACATATAATATGTGGTTGTAGTTTGAAAAAAACTACCTACTTATTCAATCTTGAGCACATCTTTCACCCTCTTACGGGCACAGGGGTTCGTTCCTAAATGTTTACATAAGAAAACTTTCAATCTATATATTGAGATTTCGTGGTTACATATTAAACAAATTATGTCCAAATAAAAAAGAGTTTTTTACAACTGACCTATTCTAAATAATATATGTAAATATATGTAGGTACATTTAGGTTTATTTACAAATGCGGTTTTTATTGGTTTTAACATCAATTGTTAATTTTTTTTGTGAATGTTGTTTAAAAATAAAGTATCTTCACGCCCATATCCCCAAAGTGGTAGGCAGAGGCACAGCCAGGGCACCCAGGACTAGCCGAAAACACTAAGTCCCACGATGTTATAGGTGACATGACTACCGCCAACTGGGCACCTATCAACGAGTAACTTTTTTTTAGAAAATTGGAAAAACCCAATTTTCTTTTAGTTGCCCGACCCTGGTTTCAAACCCGAGAGCTTTTGCAGTCAAGTCCAACAACTTAAACGCTAGACCACAGAGGCGACAATTGTTCAAAATGTAAATTTGTATTACTAGTCGATTCAGCTATCGCTTTTCAGGCTTTATGTGCCTAGTAACTAGTATCATAGGTAAGGTACGTTACCTTGGTATATGAAATAAACTTTATTATCTATTGTCATGCCTTGAAAATATAATATAGATACATAAAAACACGTCAAAGTTGGTTAAGAGGTTTTGAAAGAGTTTGACCACAAACACTGTGATTGGAGATGTTGACGTATACGATGTAACTATAGTTCCATATTATACCACTAGAGAAAGGGAGATAGATATATTACTTTTCAAAATAAGTCATTTTGAGCCATTAACGTGTCTTAACGGATTTCAAAGTTCGATATAAAGCAATTGGCGTTGTTGTTGATTAATCATGATATCCTGGTAAGTACGTTTTGGGATTTCTATATATTTATGTAGTAACTAGCTGTCCTAACACACTTTTTTTCACCCCCGTGTTGGTCCGGGCTCCTTTGCAGAATAGACCATCTGCCTTCCTGCCAGGCATGTGTATCTAGGCGGCGTGTAATTCTTACCATCAGGAAATCCGTCTGCTTGTTTGCCTTCCAAAATCATAAAAACCCTCTGTTTATATGAAAAAACTTCAAATGTTGTTTTTGCTTGTAACCTCATATGTTTTTCTCTTTTCTTACCTTTTAAATCTTCAATGAACTTCCACAAATAATTTAAAACCAAAATTAGCCTAATCAGTCCAGCCATTCTCGACTTTTGATACATAGTTGATATAAATTTTTGATATATAAGACTAGCTTTTAACCTTTCTTTGGACTTCCACAAATAATTCACAATCAAAATTAGTCAAATCTGGACCGATCTTAGTAAGACTAACGAACAGCAATGGATTTTTATATATTACTAGCGGCCCGCCCGGCTTCTCACGGTTATGAAATATACAATCTCCTTCTCTCCTCTCCAATACCTTCCTCTTCAATCACTATATATATATAAAAAAACCCAGATCAGACACAAAACAGAGGAAGCGACTTTTTTATACTATTTAGTGATGTAAAAATGATAATATTTATATGTCGATAACAATAATAATAACAATTAACAACAGCGAGCGAAGACTATCGACCAACTCCATACGACTTGAGACTCCCCTGCACTCCTGGATTAAGAGACGGATTTAGAACTCACCTGTTTTGTTCAAGACCCTCTTTATTTCTATGGGCACTCTTTTTCCGTGGAAGCTGTAAAGTTACGAATTTTGTTTACCAATAAATGTAAGACTTGCACAAACTTTAACTACTTTTAAAACTTTAGTAAAATACATAAGTCGTCTTATAATTAAACGTGGACTAAAATTATATTGATATTATAGCCTGTATTACATTGGAATAAAAACTTGAAGACCAGGTTGAACCTAGGAGTAGTTTACTCCGTTTTGTTAAAACGAGTATATGCGTTTGAAAAGCCAAAGTTACGTTTGTGATAATAAATACAGTATTTACATTTGTTTAAACTGTGTTACATAATTATGACTTAACTTTAAACCGTGTAATTTGTTTATTTTACTTTACATTTATACTACTTTAATTTTTCTTCTTATTATTATTAATCTCTTTACCTACTGAACCTATGTTTGTATAGTTTCCTTAGTTAAAAAGATTGTCTGGTAGAGATCACTTTTTTGGCGAAAAGACTGCTTTTTGTGTTCTACAAACTATATTATTATGCTATTGACAATACTTAAATTTGACTTTGATAATGAAAAAAAATATCTGCCGCATTGTGAACCTCCTCCTTTTTTTTCGAAGACAGCGAATTCATTCATTCAAGCTATGAAATACTAAAATAGCAGTATCGTTACCTTTAACTGATAATAATATTTGAAAAAAAATATAACTCAGAAATTAATAAGAAAGAATATGATATTTATGTAACCCTAGACAAATGTACCAGTAACTAAAATCTACTTAAATAATGTAGAACACTTTTTAAAACAACATATTTTACTTCAAAAGTCTTATTGTTCTAAGTTCTGTATTTTAAAAGTGAGAGCAGCTGACAACCAGCTGGTAACACTGGTCCCCCCACGAAGCTATCTACGTAAGAGTTTAAAACTCCAGCTTGTCTCTAAGCAACTAGAACCTTCCAATAAAGAAACAATAAGCAGTTTCTTTAATTTTAATACATTATGAGTTTTGTACGGTCGTAATGTCTGTCTTACGTCCTCTTGTCTGTCTCCTTGTTGGTTTGTAAGGTTGTCTTTGTCTGGCTGTTCGTCGTCTCTCATTATAACTAGTCTTCGAATCTCCTCTGAAAACATAAAAATTACATTCGAATCGATTTGGCCGTAAACTTAATAATATTCAATAACAATTAAATTTTCAATTCCAATAGATGATGAAAGTGTTTATAAATAGGCGTTGAAATACTTTTTCAGGCCATTTTTATGTCGCCTGCCAAATTTGCGTCTGGGTTTTTTGAGTATAATAGCTACCACACCAAAGCAATATAACAACGAACATACATCCAAACTTTAGACACAACAACGTTTGTAAAATACATCGAACTAGATTTAATCGCTTCGTCAAACAATGATTTTTAAATAAAAAAAGCTAAAGTAACCTAGACATCCGAAAAAGAGTAGCATTAAAAGAAAGTGCTGGTGTAAGAATGAGAAAGGCAGGCATTTTGTAAAGAATGATAGATGAATAATTGACAAAGAGGATATACAATATGAATGTGGATGGATTTATGTACCCGAGGAGAGATAAGTTGAAACTCTATTATCAAATCGCTAAGATTTTATCCAAGATTCGTGTCAAGAGTCTCCGAAACCGATGTGTTTGTATGAATAGGGTAATGAATGTCAAGGAAACCAAGCAGATCTGCAAGGATTGTGACATTTGACACTTGATATGATCAGCCTACTCAGTAAGGGACTGGGCGTAAAGATATTTACGATGTTTATTGATTACTGTGAAATCACTTGTTGAAAGTTATACTTCTTTTGGCGCGTTAGGAAAAAATGATGAGGGTAAATTTTTGTGATGCGTGCGCACACCGTCACGAAAAACCGACATGATGAAGTTAGCTATAGATAATTTTAATTTTAGTTTTTTGTGATATTTTTATTAAACATTAAATAAACTATATTTACCTAAATAATGCATTATAATAAAACTTTTAATGTATTAAATACGTTTTTTCTATGGTTAGTGTCATTTTGTCTACAAATCTAAATTAAGGCAAAAGATAAAATTTTTAAAAATATTTTTATCTTATTACGCCGAAGAAGTATAACTTCTAACGCGTGTACACGCGTGTGTACGCGTGTGTGTACATAAGTACACACACACTTTTTTTTAATTTCATTTCAGAGTGTGCAGAATTTGTTATCAACTAGGGAAACTATTTACATTAAATTATACCTACTCCATTGGCAAGGCACTATATACAAGGTAGCTATTTTGTGGGTGGTTGTCATGAAGGTCCAATTTACCAACCTTTCATCACGGAAAACGATATAGTCAATAAATATTCTTATGGGATAGAAGAATAGGTGATCATTATGCAAGCACGTTGCAAACCACTCATTGTGTATAATTTGTAGATATAGTATGTATAAAAAAGTTTTGATATTTAGAAAAATAAAATGCAAGAAAATAATAGTTTTATTTATAAAAATACAAAATACATTGCTATTCTACTAGTGCTTATTTTCTACAGATTGTAAAGAATTACATTTTATTTGTGAAATAAATTTTAATTAACCAACCTTAAAAAGAATCTGCTGGCTCAAAAGCACGTATTTGAAAGTAAGCATGCTGCACACTGTTTAAGGGGGGAAAGGATGCAAACGAGGAAACATCTAGCTCCTTGAACAACTGTAAGACCAGAGTTCTCACGTTGCGTTGCCAAATTTTCAGTAATGAGTAATCTCTATTTAATCTTTTTTTTCATTAGACTATCTCGTTGGTCTAACTCTACCGTCTAACCCTAAGAATCAGGTTATGCGATTTAATAGTTAGTGTAAAGCGCGTAGATACTCTAACCCAAATTGGCCCTTTCGGCCCTAACCCCTCGGCCAACGAGGCAATCAAAGCCTTTATAAATTATATTGTTTATATATTTACTCAAGATTCACTCAAGCTGAAAGATATAGAAAAACACAACAAACGAAAACAAAAACATTTAAAAACAGCTACTTTTATAGCAAAAATTATGACTCTGATAGAAAGAATAATAGCCACAAAAAAGTTTGTATCACGAGTCCCAAAATCAGAACATTTAAAAAAAGTATAGCATAAGAATCTGTAAGAATCTTAAGGAATAGTAAACCCAGATTTGGTAGTTTTTTAAGTGGGTTAGTTAGATATCTGCGTTATTTTATTTAACGAAACTCATTTTTGCTGTCTACCACTTCAACTCCTTCTCGCATTATTCTGCAGACATTAGAATATACTATGTTAACATATCTTAACCGCTCAAGTTATTCTGATTTAGTTAGGTGAGAAAATTAAATTTAGACAATACTTAACAAAACAGGCACAACTGTATGTATATCTTTAATAATTGTAGTCTTTTTTGTAAGTTTTAAGAACTCTTATTTATTTCTCGAATTAGTTTAACTAAACATTTGAAGTACTAATTTAGAACTAAACAATAAAACTTATATACAAATTTAAATGATATACCTAACTTATATTTTAGAAATTATGGTAACTTACTAAGTATCACAAACATTATCCAAAATACACGAAATTGATCAATTAATATATATGGTTCTTAGTCTTCTTAATAGCAAAAGAGTTTAGAAAAGACTTGGAAGGTAACTTTGTAAGCATCTGCTTATCAAAATAAAATTAAGTTTAGTTATGAAAATCTAAATAAAATAAAACAATTTTTATAACACTGATACGTGTTTTTGTTGATATAATTTAGTTTATGGACTATTTTACAGTTCATTTCTTCACACAATTTAACTTACTTTAACTAATTTTATTTTTTTAGATTTGAAGTTTAGTTTTTTGCTATATAATTTATTTAATTTGCGCCAACAGAGTTCAATTTAAATTTTAAAAGTCACCTTTCCTTTACAATAAAATAAAAAAAATCGTTTTTTATTATATTATAATATGAGACAGACTTAACTCTAGTTTACAATGGTGGTCATTTCTAATTGTGGTTTAAAAAGATTTGACAATGATGTTTATAAATATCGTAATGTAAAAAAAAAGTAAAGGTAGCATTGTGTAAAAATCTGGACATTTGCATGCTTTGCAAAGCTTTGTACTTAATTATAATACAAGGTACGTGCACCATGCTCAAGTAATTACTGGTGTTAAATGGTAAATATTGGTATCAGTTTTTCCGCCGTCATTGATTTATGTTTAAATTTTCGTCAATGTAACTATTGTTTTTATTGTAATAAACATATTGATTTCATGCAAAAGTTTTAGTCACCACCATACACGATATGTTATCTATCAGTCATAAAAGGGACTGTGGTAAAACTGACATCAAAACTTCCGTGTGATGTACGTCTGTATCCGTTCATTCATATGTGCTTTTTTATACTCGGAATATTATTTTTTTAATATTCAAAGAAAATTAATATGAAAGGGCGTTAAGTGCCAGTTCACAAAACGTGAAAGTGCAAAAAAATTACAGAGTACTATAAAGACCACAAAGACTACCTATTCTATGGCATTTTTACTGTACTTCATATTTGCTACACTAAAATTATCAGGCACTAGAATATTTTGTATTCATTCTAAATTACGTCTAAAAAAGAATTAGGGTCTACTTTTTTCCAGCTATAAAGTTGCCATTAAGGTCTTTGTACAGGTCTTCATTTATGCCATAATATGCTTCTGAGACAGCACAGTCCACCTGAAACGAAATAAACATTTTACTTTTATTAGTGAATCGACTGATAACTGCACTGAATCTTGATGATATAAGACAAATAATAATAAATACATTTTTATTGTTTTCTCCCAAGTTACAATCGATAGGTAAACATTTATTTTTATTATAATATAACGACTTGTGAAATATAATGTGTCCTTGAAAAAATTAACGGTAAGTTAGTACTTAATATAAATTGTATGTTAACTGTGTGTAGAGATTTCAAAAACTTTCCTCACAGAATGCTAACATAATTAATGTAAGTATTCCTTCACTCAAGTAGAGTGAACAGAGAGAAGGGGTAATAGAAAATCAGAACTTCACTAGTTGCGTATGAAAAAATGGAAACTTAAATGCCAATATCACCTTATAGAACCAGTCGCAAACCCTCGTCTGCTGGTTGAAGACGGTACCAGGAGCGCATATGAAGGAGAACATAGTGTTACCGCCTAAAGAAGGCACACACCAATGCCACACCTGAAAACAAATATTAACTTATACTTAATAAAAATAAATTACACGAAAAGGTGGCTTTACCAGTTTAGTTATTTGTACCAAGCAACCTTAAGGCATGGAACAGGAGTCAGCAAGATATTGTGCAATGGTTCAATACCCTACCTTACAAATCGGAACACGACAGAGTCAATAAAGCGGCCTTAATAGGTAAGTCCTTACCCGGGGAAGATCTTAAACAGAACCTTTGAGTAACATGGTAAACCCTTTATACGTAAGTTTACTGGGTGCCATATTTTTCGAAAACGTAACAAGACAGGGGTGAGCAGTAAACCAGCCAGGCCAGCTATCTTACGAAAAAAAACGAAAATACCTGACACATTGTTTGAGGATCTGCGTAATATCCTGGTATCTTGTTGTCACATGTAAAGGATAAGCCCTTGGGGACTTCCTCAAACGCTGGGTAGTCCTGACCAGCGATGTATCCATCTAGAGACTGGAAAAGAGATTGTATTGAACAACAATTTTTAGTTACCTGTTTTGCAACATAAAAAAGGTAAGCATCTTCACGCCCATATCCCAGAAGATGTAGGCAGAGGCACAACCCCCAACACCCCAACAAGAGGGTACCCCCGTGACTAGCCGAAGACACTAAGTCCCACAATGTAATAGTGTGTGACATACAAATTTCGTATTTATAATATTATAGTAGGAAGTAGGATTACTAGGATATTGGTACCAATTACGCATTTGCTTTACAACAATTTTACAGCATGAGTCAAGCCGTGGGAGAGTATTAGTCCATAATATGTAAAAATTACACATGATCAAACAATAGAATATTATCTTTAGATCTACAAGAAAGCTAATATCAGATAATCTATATAATTGGATCATTATTTTATTTAAATAATGATAACAATGGCAATGATTATAATGACTGTTTAATTAATATATTGCAAAGGCGTAAAAAGTTTCATTATTGCTATCATATAAATGACAGAATGTTAATAATAAACTGTAATAAATAGTTTGTTATAATACCAATTTTGCAGTAGTTTTAACAACATTGAAAACAAGAAAAAATTAATGAAAGATTAAGGTTGTCTGGTAGAGATCGCTCTGAAGCGATAAGACCGCCTTTATGCACCTAAGTTAAATATTATTATAAGTGAAAGAGCATCTATTATTTTGTAAATTTTGATGCATAATAAAGTGTATTCAATCATTCATTCAAGAAAATAGGCACTGAAGTTATGGTGGCATAATATCGTCTGCCTTTAGCTTACTTGCGATATTCATCTTAAGAGCACGGAACTACTATGGGAAGATTACTAAGTAATTAATCTGAATGATCATAAATCACAACTTAATCATGTTTCAATCATTTAAAGGCAAATGAATGTTGCACGCATTCATAAAATATTGTGAGAACTTCTTATCCGGCCATATCCTTAGTACAAGCCAGACAGTATGGTGTTCATAGTGTTTTTTTCATATACCTCTGACAGAGTCGAAGACTTTGTCTAACAAATGTAAATATTTCTGTTTTAATTTTAGAGTATTCTGTTAATACAGAGCTCCTTTATTACGTTCACGTATAGTTGTGTTTTATTTTTTTAACTTTTTTTTTCTATTGGTGTTCGTAGTGTTAGGTTCTGTCATTGAAGAATATAGGCTGCTATAATGTAGCTGTTTGTAGGAGACGATCTTAAGTACACACCTAAGCGTAGGGATGAGACAACCCTATCGGTCATAAGAAGAATAATATGTAGTTTTTATTTTACTGGATTATTCTGCTAGTATAAAAAGTTAGTTTTGCGATGTAGGAGACGATTTTAAGTACGCATCTAAGCGTAAGGATGAGACAACCCTATCGGTTACAAGAAGAATAATATGTAATTTATTTTACTGGATTATTCTACTAGTGTTTTGAGCTAGATATGTGATGGAACACCCAGATTTGTGACACCGTCTTACATTCTCTAATGCCATAATACTGTTAGTCAGTATTCTTACTCACTTACTTACTTTACTTAGCATTTCTGCTTGTTTGTTTTCCTAATATTTAAAAAATCCATCCATTCATTGAAAACACTGCTAGTACAAAATACAGACCACCTTTCTTTATTATTATTTTTTTATGATATTGGAAGGCAACAAGCAAACGGATTTTCTGATGGTAAGAAATTTCCGCCGCCTAGAGACACCAAAGGTGGTAATGGTGCGTTGCCAACCTAAGGCCGGGATGTTAGGCCTTGAGCAAAAGTATGTTTACCGGCTACTTTACCCTCCTAACCGGAACACGTCATGACGTTATGGCGGCAGGAATAGGTAAGGCGGTGGTACCAATCCGAGTGAGTGGCTGCGAAACTCTACCACCTTGTCAGGTGTCGCGTTGTTAGTGACAGTAAGCCTTCGCTCGCCTTTTACGAGCTGCCTGGCAGGGTGGCAGATGGTCTATTCTTCTAAGGAGCCCGGACCAACACGGGGAGAAGCTAAGCTTTTTGCTGCTAGTGTTGTACAGATGTAAGTATTTTTGCCTTAATAAATTGTGTTTTTAAATAAACAAAATATTAAAGTTTTCAATAAGCTCTGACAAAACTTATTCGTAATGTAGCTAAGAACCATCCTTATCATTTAAATTCATTAAAAAAATTTCTTTCAAATCGATCCCTTCGTGTAGAAGTTCGGATGCCACAAACAGACACACACGAGTTTGTGTATATGACACAGACTTGTCAAACTTGTAACAACCCTCTTTTTCCATCGAGGGTTAAAAATTGATTGGTGTCACGCCAAGGTTTTTGGAATCGTCTCCACATCAGTAGACTCACCGCTAGAGACTTGTCAATTATGGACAGCAGGATGGCGAAAAGTCCCACTGAAGCAACTCGTATCCCGCAAACTCTTGTTCTTGGCATTCTGGAGATTTCTGATTAAACTGAAACAAGCGTTAAAAATAAAAACAATGTATTGGATATATCATGTCTGTTAGTCAATAATACTAATAGATAGAAATAGTTAAATAGATACTGGAATAAATTTAATAAACATCTAGAGTCTAGACCCAGGCAGACAGGCATGGAGGCTCGTCGCACAGCTCAATATGTTCATCGCCGTGTTAGTCAGGATCTCAGTGTAGAATAGACCATCTCCCGTTCTGTCTGGCAGCTCGAAGGAGACGAGCTCCTGCCAAACCAGTCATTACCAACAAGACAATTGGTGGAAGGCTGTCGTTCAGTAACTTGCCCGGTTAGATATCCACCTCCTTATTGATTTCTGCCACCATTTTCTGGTCCGGATTGTAGGGTTAACGGTGTATTTGCACATTGGCCTAACTCCCCAACGACAGGATAGCGACTCACCTACAACATCTAAGGTGCTTTATTATTAACAGTTATCTTTAACCATCACGGGAGCCGAATGCCATAAAAAATGCAAATGTCTATCCTTGTCGAAAATCGAACCTGAGCCTAGCGGTGGCGTAAGACACAACACTAATCCCTCGCTTAATTAGGCGATATGAAATATATCACGTATTCATATTTTGAACCAGTTTTAGCGAGAACATTCGAACACGCAATCAGTCTAAGAAAAAATAGTCGTAAACAGGGATAAAACTCTGTTAAAACTCAGTTTGGAAAGCTTTGCAGGAAGTGAAAATACGCAAAAGCCTTAAGGTCTTTTAAAATGACGAACGTAATTTAGATGCTGGTAGTTGTTGTTTATTGTTGTTGTAATTTGTTTTTTTCTGTTACAGGCTAATACCATCAGGCCATACTGCCACGTCTTCCAAAATGATTCAATATTTTTCTTTTGTTTGTTTTTAATTCACTTCTTCAGTTTCACGTAACGCAGTTGTTATAAAAAGTCATGTCTGAGTCTTAAGTAAAGCGGTGGCCTCCTTCCTCAAACTCATTTAGTGAGATTTGGAGGTAAGGAGGAAATAAATGATACACTCAATTCTTGATAAATATGTATTTTGAGCACTTTAACTAAACACAATTAAACAATAAATAAAATAAAATAAATAATAAGCAGTTAGCAATCCAAATTAACTAAATGTATTCATAATAAACACTAAGTTCAACATTTACAAAATAAATTACGACCAGATGGTCTTTCACGATGGCGCTAAAACTTTTAGGAACCTGTTAGTTGCAAGCGATGGTTCTTTCTTTAGTTTTTGGCTTGGGCGTTTATATCTGCCATTAATGTGTTTTCGTCAAGGTACCCAACTTTGATTATTCAAAATTTGTCAAAGGTGTCATAAAACGTCATGTCATGCCTTTGCGCTCAAGCTCATTTAGTGAGAATTGGCTGCAACGAAGAAATACACTATTTTGTACACAAGATGATATGTGAATTTCAACCAAACAAAAATATACAAAATGCTTCCAAATTTAACAAATTTTGCTCAATACGTACACGAAATTTTTATTATTATAAAAAAAATTGCAACCGTCTTTTCTTTCCACGATGACGCCAAAAGAAGACGGTTCCTTTCATCAGGTAATCGGTCTGTTAGTTTACCTTTACATAATACTTAACTATTCACCGCGGCTTCATTTTTAAACTTATCCCACGGAAAACATCGAGACATTTTCCACATTTTATTCTATTTCTAAATAACAAGTCGTTTTCACACTTACCGTCACTAACACCGTAACATCAGATTAGGTGGTAGAGACTCTACCTCACCGACTCGCCCGGATTGGTACCACCACCTTATCTATTCCTGTCGCCATAATATCGGCGCTTGACGTCGTTGACGTATTTCGGTTCGGAGGATAAGGTAGTTAATAAACTTACTTTTGCTCGAAGCCTAACATCCCGGCCCAAGGTTGGCAACGCACCATTACCAAGAAATAAGTCTGCTTGTTTTTCTTCCATGATCATAAAATACAAACTTAAAAACGGATCATAAAAACGTACTTACTTATGCTAGCTTTTAATTAGTAGTAACACAAAAAAAGATGAGCCAGCTGATTGTTTTCCTGTACCTACTGGGAGTCTCCCAGTACGCACTATGATCGCTCATCAACCTTTGTAAAATAGATAAATTTGGAGGTTGTTTGGTGTTACAATGTTCACCCAAACTCGTAAATAATGTTGTATGGATGTGCTCAGAGCGTGGGAAATGAGATAACATCTTAAACAATGTATTGCAAAGAGTGTCGTCATAGATCTGTTTCATATAATTTTAGATATATTCGGACCTTGTCGTTTTTATTGTAGGGTTCGCACGCTCTGCGTTCGGGAAATAGTTAGTTAGTTAAATTTTGACTAGTTTTTGTGGCGCTTGTAGGTCAAGGGCGGGAAAATACACATCTGAATTGACATTTGACATTTCTGATAGTGTTAGTAGTTAATTAAATTTGACAATAATCTGTTTTTATATTATTATAAACAAGCACTTTATTATTATCATAATTCAGTTACTTATGTCTGTAAAGGCCAAACAATATTATTCCACAAAAATACTTCGATTGTGATTCAAATGCAAAAAATCCAAAAAGCATAAGTTTGAGCAAATCACACATCACGGTCTCAGATCAATAAAAAGTACTATTATTGTAAAAAGTATATTATTGATCTGAGATCATGTTATTGTTTAATTCAAATTGAAAAACATCAAAACTGGATAATTATGTCTTGTTAGGTATGTTGCAAATTCTGTGTAGTGATGATCTAGATTTTTTTTTATCATAGTAAGGTTCTTCCAAAATAGGTCTTTCAATCTTAGAAAGTGAGACTTAGAAAACGTAGACGTAGAAACTTTCAGTACATATAATATAAGATACATACAATATAATCATTTCATTGTATTTCAGTACATATAATATAATATAATAAAAGAAGTGATTGAAATAACTTTATTTTTTTTTATATTACAGAATGTACATATTGTCATTAATATTACAGCTACTAAACATTTTGGACGCGGTATTTTTAAGTGGCTATATTTTGTCAGAAATTGAACACCTGTTTTGGAAATTTATGTCTTTTCACCTGTTTTGTTTTTTTTGTCTTTTAGTAGTTTTCTTGAAACAATTTTCTTGAGCTTTATTAAATTGGGATATTTTTGTTACTAACTAGTCCCGTCCAACTTCGTTCTGCCTGATACTGAGTAGTAATAACTGTTTGTATAGGAATAATAAAAAAAATATTCTCGGTATAGGAAAAATAAAAAAAATACAATATATATTTAAGTATCTCGCAAAACTTTCATTGATATAAACTTTAAAATTCTGAACTAAATGAAAAAAAAACTGAAACTGAATGAATACTTTGTAACCAAAATTAACTAAATCCTTTGAAGTATTTGCTAGTTTTGAGAGACTTACAAATAACATATAATTTTCATATTCCCTATGTTTATTTGTTTGTCTGTTTATACCAGTAAGTTGACCTGAATATGTGGGCTTAAAAGTTGGTCCCACAATTTTGCATAACCCAACAAAATGCCTAATTACTGTGTACAATCGTAATTATTGTATTACATTAAGACTTGCCTTTGTTACTTGGTTATTATCGGTAATTGTACAGTTTTTGTGCTTCTCATGGTCTTAGATCGGATATACGTACCAAAGTATTGGAACCAATTGTCAATCTACCTTTATATATGTATATAATTCTTCTGTGAGTGTGTATGTCACTGAACTCCTTCTAGACGACTAGACCGATGTCGATGAAACTTTTTGTATGTGTTCTAGGGAATTCGAGAATGGTTTAGATTCATAATTTGGTCCACTGGAAAATGTTTTTTTTTAATTATTTTTTTAATAATAAGTAGTTGTTGATTTTAGAATGTTTCACATAGGATCCGACAGACTGCGCTACTGTCTAAGCATTAATGTCAAGCGATACGAAGTTTGCTGGGTCAGCTATTATATCTATAAGACTGCAAAAACTGTATGTTTGACATTAACTTTGAACATATTCCAAATAAAACAAGTGTTAAAATGTGTTTAACCGCCTTCAAGCCGAAAATGACGAAAATAACTAGACAAACTTAAATACTCTATATATAATGTCTCACAGGTTTGATCCCCGGGTTGGGTAATAAAAAAAAGTGTTTAATTTTTTTAATAAAACAACGTTGCTCCAGATTGGATATGTGTCTTCGGCTAGACGTGGTGCGCGCTGGTTGTACCTCTGCCTACCCTTTCAGGGACATGGGCGTGAAGATACTTACTTTACTTTCTTTCAATGCCACTCTTTCTCCGATTTCACTATTTCAACGTTTCTTGGACACATTTCAGTTTATCCTATTTTCATATTTTGACATAGGTACCCAACTTTTCCTGTATTTTTATTTTAATCTTATCCACAATGTCTTAATTTTAGAATAGAGACATTTTAAAATCTTTAAAAGATTTTGTTAGATCTGCAGCTAGTCAATTTTGTTTTGTTAATCTTTATTTTAATTTTATCCACAATATCTTAATTTTAGAATACAGACATTTAAAAATCTTAAAAAGATTGTGTTAGATCTGCAGGTAGTAAATTTTGTTTTAGAGATTTTACATCGAGCACGTCCTATATAACTTGAACGAGATGTATCATCATCATAATTGTTTAGAAGCCGTTTTACGAAAGTTTTTAGTTTCCTGCAATATTTTTTTACCTTTTTTTTCTTACCGTGTTCTATTTTTAGTTCTTGATCTGCATTTTACCTTTTTTATTTTCCAATAAAAACATCGTCATCCAAGATAGACATTGTACCTTGTTGCCAATAGTTTTGTCATCTACCGCATTGAGGAACTAAGAATCTTAGGCTAAACGTGGGTGCCCGAGTTGCACCTTTGTTGTTACTTATGTCTGATTTAATTTTATAGAAAAGTTAATTAAGATTTCGTATTTAAATAAACAAGTGCACGCAAACTGGTAGGTATCCATCCAGTTAACATCGAGGTAAATTTCGACAACTACATTTTTTTCTGTTACCGTAATAATAATTATGCAGACGCAAATTGGCAATTTTAATAAGCATAATATTTATTGTAAAAAATAAAACTTCATCCTTAAAACATATTTCTTTATATTAAAATAGAGGATCGAGTTAGAGATAATAAGAAGAGTCGCGTTCACTTTGGACTCAAACTGGCTGATTCATAAAATTGGTATGCCAGTTCGCGTTTACCTCATTTTAACTTTTAAAAATACAATAATCATTCATAATTATCAACATGTTTATTCTTTTATTAATTTCCAAGGTCTAGGAACAAATGTAATCTTTAATTAAACTTAAAACATTGAAAAATTATGCGTGAAACGCTTGCCGGTTCACATTTTTTTAACTAAAATTATTGACATTAATTTAATTTTTGGCATAGCTAAGATTTTTTTTTTCTGAATTGATTTTTTTTAAATCGTTGAAAGAGGAAAATTTATGCGAACGGTCCGTTTGTGTGTGTATGTGTGTTTCTAATATATTATATTATAGGCAAAAAAGACTTTTCATTTTCTTAGTTTGTTAGTATATTTATTTTTATTCGAAATGGACCCGAACTGGGCGATGGACGCGAACAGGCGAACTTTCCTACCAAAAAAAATAGAAACATGACCGTTACTAGCAACATAGAAAAATGCTCAAAGAACCCAGATAAGTCGCACTGAACTACACTTATTACAATTACAAAATAAGACAATAAGAATAATTTCCTTAAGACAAAGAGAAATAAACATAAATCACAAAGGTAAATTCAGAGGAATAAGAAAAACTAGGGACTTAGCGTGCGACTTTACGCCAGAATAGATCTGTTCAGTCGATTGGTTATTGTTTCAATCTGTCATTTGTTTGAGGAAAACCAATTTTCGTCTCCTTGGCCCTTTGAATATTAAACTATAAGCCCATTTTTTAATCGCGTCGAGAATCAAACTCAAAATATGCAAAATATCAAAATATTGAATTGAATTTGAGAAATCTCCATTGGAGCTGCACTAAAGTCTAAGTATTAGACAAGGCGACGACGAACCTGGACTAAAGTTATCCAAGATTAAACATGGTATTATAGTCTTTATTACACAGTGATACAGAATCCAATATTTATTTAATATTTGTTTATCAGTAAGACAGTAAATTTTAGGATGTATTTTTTATGGTATTGGGATGTTATTTTCATCGTTGACACTGTGTTGGTCCGGGATCCTTTGTAGAATAGACCATCTGCCTTCCTGCCAGGCATCTCGTAAAAGGCGAGCATAGGCTCACAGTCACTAACACCGTGACATCTTACTAGGTGGTAGAGTTTCGCAGCGACTCGACCGGATTGGTACCACCGTCTTACCTATTCCTGCCGCCATAACATCAATGCTTGCTGTTAACGTGTTCTGGTTGGGGGGTAAGGTAGCCGGTAAACTGACTTTTGCTCGAGGCCTTACATCCCGGCCTCAGGTTGGCAATGCATCATTACCATCTTTGGTATGACTAAGCGACGTGAATTTCTTACCATCAGGAAATCCGTCTGCTTGTTTGCCTTCCAATACTATAAAAAATATATTGTTTATAGCTCATTAATCTTTCACGAAACGCTAAATCTTTATGAATGTTTTATTTGTGCAAATGCTACTAAAATTGACTTATTTTTAATTCTTTTTGGGTAAATACACAAAATTTAATAATGATTAATAAACTGATTCCAAAAACTTTTCTCTATCCTACCAAAATTACCGGATAACATTAAATGAAACTCAAATTTGACATTTGTATATGAAAGATGAAAATAATGTTGCGCTTACATTCGATTTTTGTAGTTCACCTTGTGTACCAAATACAATACCTATTAATTTTTTCCTGTAATACTCCAGGTCCTCTATGCAGAATGGACAATCTGTCGTCCTGCCTGCCAGTACGTAAGAGGTGAGCAAAGATAAGTAGGACGTTACTGACAAGAACTCTGGTGGTAGAGTGCTGTGCAGCAAGTTGCCCGCAAGGGTATCCACCGCCTTATCTATTCCTTCCGCCATAATGACTATCATACTCCGAACCGAAGAGTGAGTTAGCCGGTAGATAAGCACATTAGGGTTATCAACCCGGCACCGCACCTATTACCTATTCCGTGTGATTACATCTATTGCGTGTATGGAGTCTATAAGACACGGTTACTATAAGAAGAGTCACATGCTTGGTCGCTGTGTTTTTTGTATGATATAGGAAGGCAAACAAGCAGACGGATTTCCTGATGGTAAGAAATTCACGATGCCTAGAGACACCAAAGGTGGTAATGGTGCGTTGCCAACCTGAGGCCTCGAGTAAAAGTAAGTTTATCGGCTACCTTACCCTTCAAACCGGAACACGTCAACGGCAAGCATTGGACGTTATTGCCGCAGGAATAGGAAAGGCGGTGGTACCAACCCGGGCGAGTCGCTGCGAAACTCTATCACCTAGGAAATCGCTGTTTTTGCCTTCAAAACTTCTAAGTGTAAATTACGGAATGTCGAAAGTGTCTCAAAGAATTTAATTTCAGGTAATTGTCTCGCATAATAACCTCCTAAGAAAAGCGTGATGCATAATTTAAATGCCGTAAAACTGCAAACCGGCCTTCTATATTAATTGAATCCAACATTTTTTAGCCGACTTCACGCAAAGGAGGAACTTAAATGTTCGAAGCTTTTTTTTCATGTTTTATTATCTTATTTCTCCGTCATCTATAAGCCGATTTAAAAAATCTTTTTCTATTACAAAAACCGTGCATCTCAGGTGGTCGCATTTTTATTTACCTATACGAAATAATATTAAAACCGATTTCCTATTTTTTTGTAATATTACCGTGCTTAAATTATCTTTTATTATATAATGTTATCTATTTTGTTTCTTTTACTATTTCCGTGTAGTAAGAACGTGATTAATTTAGTTAAAGTCAATTAATAACTGATTGGTTCCTGCTATATTGATATTTATTATTAACCCAAGAATCAATGACTAGATACAGACAAACTTTAAGGGATTAAACAAAAAGCACTAGATTTTGAATAAAAGGAGCATAACAGTTCCGTTGTCTAGTAAAAGGTTCTACAGTAGGTAACACGAGAAAAAATATACGTCAAATTCAGAACTATTCCTTCGAAGTAGGGTATGCGTACATTTAAAGAGTGTGTAGTGTATATTTCGTATTAGCAAGATATGCGTATGTTTATTTGCCTTGCTCTATTAAAAAACCAAAAATATAAATCTAATTTACTATGTAATTAGTTTGACTTTTAGGATTTAAAAGGTGTGATTCATACATTCAATTTAACTTTTATTACTAAAATTGAATTGCTGGCTGACAGTTGCTAATGCCAGTAGCACAATAAAAAAAATTGTCAATTATGAAATTTCGAAACTGTCAAGAATTTAATTTCGCGCCATCTTCATCTGGGCTAATAGTCTGTTACCAAATACATAATGCAAAACAAACTACTTTCAGTAGAGACAAAGGTCGCGTAATAAACATAAAAGTGAATGGCCTAATTTACTTTATTTCAGATATTAAAAGCCATTTTGTATTTAGGTTAAAAGTTGCAATATTTTATTACTTTGCAGTAAGACATTGCGCAAAAACTAAAAATTCTAAAGTTTCCTTATACTTTTACGCAAAAAGTGTAAATGTTAAAGAAGACGACTATATCCCCGAAGACGTAGGCAGAGGCACAACCGGGGCACCCACGACTAGCTGAAGACACTAAGTCCCACAATTTATTACGTAAGTGTGGTATGTTCCTGGCACTATGACGTCATCGAATGGCATATTAAAGCTTATACGTAAATCACTTGATAAACGCTTACCTACTTATCTTAGGATGAATGGGACTGAGAAACCGTCAGTCAGATTGAGCAATTTATATCAGATACTAGGAAGTTTATGTTGACCACACGTAACCACAATAAAACAATATTATTTAGTAATTAAGGTCAATTTCTCGTTGGCAACACTGGACATAATTTGACACCTTCCTCATGACCTAATGTTGCCCTATCTCTCGTGAGAACTGTAATTATTTGTTGCGTTAAAGACTTTAAGTTATTTTTCTTGCATGTTATAGAATTCTGGTATTGATATTTTATTAAAAAACCTACTATAAATTACAGAGGGCTCCTTTGCAGAATAGACCATCTGCCTTCCTGCCAGGCCGCTCGTAAAAGGCGAGCATAGGGTTACCGTCACTAGCAACGTGACATCTCACTAGGTGTTAGAATTTCGCAGCGACTCACCTGGATTGGTACCACCGCCTTACCTATTCCTGTCGCCATAACGTCAGTGCTTGCTGTAGATGTGTTCCGGTTCAGAGGGTAAGGTAGCCGATGAACTTACTGTTGCTCAAGGCCTAACATCCCGGCCTCAGATCGGCAACGCACCATTACTACCTTTGGTGTCTCTAGGCGGCGTGGATTTCTTACCATCAGGAAATCCTTCTGCTTGTTTGCCTTACAATATCATAAAAAAAATCAGAAATTTAAAAATTACACCAAATACACTACCTAATCAAAATTATCTCGTGTTTCCCGTATTTGATGAGCACCCTATTGAAGAAGAAAGGTCAAGTGATAACTAGCCCGATTTGGTATTTTTCACTTTTTTCTGTCGCCATAGCATATTATGTGCTAGCGTTTTATGGGATAGGCTAGCTTTCCTTATACTAGAGTCTTAATATCCATATAACATTAATAATCAATGTCTAGATTTTATTTAAATATTTTAATATTCTAATAATAAAATATTCTAATAGTAGAAAACTATTTTATCGGTAATTAATTTCTTATTTTGGCATCACCGAGCTTAACTGGCACCTAGCATATTATGACCTAATGTTGCCCTATCTCTCGTGAGAACTGTAATTATTTATTGCGTTAGAGACTATTGCAGTTATTTTTCTTGCACGTTATAGAAATCTCGCATTGATGTTTTATTTTTTTTTAATTATAAATATTATAATTAAAAAATATAATATTAAAAAAATATAAAAAATAATAAAATAATATAATATTAAAAAATATTATATTTTTTAATTATAAATATGTATATACTTTTTTTTATATATACCTATATAAATATTAGCCCTTAATTAATAAATTACAGACCTTTGCTACTAAATATAACTATAACTATAATTGTCTCGTGTTTCCCGTATTTGACGCATTTCAAGCAGCTTTTAAGAGACGAGCTTAGGTTTTGGTCACTAATACCGTGAGCAAGAGGTAAAGTTTTGCAATAACTTGCCTGGTTTGGTATTTTTCACTTTTTCTGTTCCCGTAGCATTAGCTACTAACGTGAGTTACTTTGATAGGATAGGCTAGCTCATTTCCTTACACTAGTGTCTTAAAAATTAGTAACCAATGTCTAGATTTCATTTAATAATTTTATTTCTACTATTTTTTTAGTGTTGGTATTATTGGTAAAACTATTCTTATTTTGGCAACACCGAGCTTAGCTGGCACCTACCATATTATGACTTAATGGTGTTCTATCTCTCGTGAGAACTTTGTTTACTGTGTGAAAAACAATAGCAGTAATTCTGTTGGCAAGAACTAAGCTTTACTAACATTAGAATGAACACTAACAAATCTCACTCGTAGTAATAATTGTTGTGAAATAATCTTTATCCTTCAAGCGTAAGATTTAGTTGAGGCGACTTGAACCAGAGTGGCCTAACTGTTTTTTTTTACAATATTCAGTTTATGATTTTTTACAATTACTGGAAAAAAGCATAAAACACAATATTGTAAAAGTAAAGCCACTAGTTCTCAAGACCTCAGAGAACCACTATGGTTCTTTAATTTGGAATTATGGCCTCAGTTAACTTCTATCTTTTTAGCAAATACAACCCAAACACACAAAAAAAACTAAAACTTTCATTTAGTGTATTCTTACTTTTACCAACAGAATTGCCACCATCATCTGTCCAGTGACCTGGTTATACTTGCGTGTCATCGCAAGAAGGGGCACAATTTTATAACAAACATGAAACAACAACTAACACGAAAATACTTTAAAAAGTTATAAAGCTTATCCATTTTTTTATGATGTTGGAAGGCAAACAAGTAGACGGTTTTCCTGATGGTAAGAAATTTCCGCCGCCTAGAGACACCAAACGTGGTAATGGTGCGTTGCCAACCTGAGGCCAAGATGTTAGGCCTTGAGCAAAAACAAGTTTACCGGCTACCTTAGCCACCGAACCGGAACACGTTATGACGTTATGGCGGCAGGAACAGGTAAGGCTGTGGTACCCATCCGGGTGAGTCGCTGCAAAACTCTACCACCTAGTCAGATGTCACGGTGTTAGTGATGATAAGCTTATGCTCGCCTTTTACGAGCTGCCTGGCAGGAATGCAGATGGTCTATTCTTCAAAGGAGCCCGGACCAACACGGGGATTTGTTTACAATTATCCATTTATATCAATATCACAATACAATCTAAAACGGTCTATTTGTAAAATATAGGTAGGTACGTAGTAGAGATTTGTTAAAATAATCCTCTATTTTCACAAGCTTTGTTTAAAGTTACTTTTGTTTTGTCAAACCACCATTAATTTGAAGGTCACTTATTTATGCAAAAATTTGTACACATATTAAGATCGAAAAGAATTTCGATTTTCAAGTTTACATTTTTCTCTATTTACGTAAAACATGTTGAAAAGCCTAAATAATTCTGTAACATCTTTTTAACACGCATTCCGGAAATAAATACTTTTTCATTTCATTTTTAAATTATAAAAGGCTAATAGTCAGAAGATTCCTAGGTCAATAATAAACACGTCGCCGCACCGTCAGAGATCAGAGATGTTTATAGCCAATAACATGTGCATAGCCAATCAATATCTGGCTTGTTTGAAGTTTACCGGCTGTTTGATTCTCTAAACTATTGCAATTTTTAATTAGATTTTAAAAACTTGACACGACTTACGCGGTTTTACTTTTCAAAAGTATGGAAATTACAACAGACGCTTAATAAAATAGTACAAACTACAATTAAGGTCAATTTCTTATGTTAGCAACTCTGTGCTCAGTTTAACTCTTTAATGACAGTGTTGCCTTATCTTTTGTGAGAACTACAATTATTTAACGCGATAAATATTGTTGGGTGTTGCATTTGATATTTATCTTAAATAATAGTGAAATTAAAAACTTCTAAATTCTTTTTTATTTCATTAAAGGATAGGGGCACTATTTTCCATTGAAATAAATAAATAATGGTAATAAATATAATGCTAGAGTTTTAGTTGATGATGTAGTGCTAGAATAAGTAAATGAAATTGTATATCTTGGTGGTACTTTTAGCAGGGATGGAAGGTACACTGCGGATGTAGAGAGGAGAGTGAGTGCAGGGAATAGTGTGAATGGAGAGGGGTTAGCTATTTTGAGTTGGGTAACAAAGCGAGGCTTTAAGTCAAAAAGCTAGACTCGCTTTGAATAATTCTGTGTTTATAACAACGTTGTCATATGGAAGCTGGAATTGCGTATGTCAGAAAAATCATGAGAGTAGTATAGATGCGGTCGAAATGAATGAAAGTGTTAGTTATAAAATTAAAAAGGGCATGCTTCACTGGTTCGAAAATGTAGAATAAATGACAGATCAAAGATTGACGAAGCAGATATACAATGCGAATGTGGATGGATGTAGGTACCCTGGGAGACCAAGACTGACATTTCACGACCAAATTGCTTGGGTGCTATCCAAAGGTAGTTTCAGTAGTCTTCAAAATCGACGTGTTTGTATAAAAAGGGCAATGAATGTGGAGGAAGCAAGGCAGGTCTGCCAGGGTGGTGAGGTTTGTCATGCGATACTCACTGTACCTATCTTGTACGTAAGGGACTTGGCGTGAAGATATGTATGTATGTAGTAACAAATATGATAAGTATGATATATCTGAAGAAGTTACACAAATTGAATCCAACCCCAAAGTAAGAAAATTATTTTATTCTTGTGGGCGTGATGTTATTACTTAGAAATACCTAAATAGATAGCACCGGTATAGATTTTAATAAAAATTACAGACATCAAAATGTTCATTACACAAATGCCTATCCCCGTCGGGAATCGAACCCGAGCCTCACGCTTAATCGGTGGAGCTAGGCGTTTCTCGAACAATCACTATTACGCACTATTTTGTACGGAAGACACAAACAAACGATTTTCCTGGCTGTTATAAAAACATATCGCTATAGACGCGAGGGTAAGAGGTTATGATGTGCGCTGCCAACCTAAGGCCTATATTATATTTCTTGCGTAAATAAGTTATCCTGATGGTCAGAAATTCCCGCCGTCTAGAGACACCAAAGGTGGTAATGGTGCGTTGCCAACCTGAGGCCGGGCACTTAGGCCTCGAGCAAAAGTAAGTTTACCGGCTACCTTACCCTCCGAACCAGAACACGTCATGACTTTATGGAGGCAGGAATAGGTAAGGCGGTGGTACCAATCCTGGTGAGTCGCTGCGAAACTCTACCACCTAGTCAGATGTCACGGTGTTAGTGATGGTAAGCCTATGCTCGCCTTTTAGGAGCTGTCTCGCAGGAAGGCAGATGGTCTATTCTGCAGAGAAGCCAGGATCAACACGGGGTAAACTATGTATCGTATCCATCATACCAAGATAATGGCGATCACTGAAATAATGACAAAATGGCATTTACAAATACAACAGGTTTTACCCCATGTTGTTCCAAGCTCCTTTGCAGAATAGACCATCTGCCTTCCTGTCAGGCAGCTCGTAAAAGGCGAGCATAGGCTTACTGTCACTGTCTCCATTACATCTGACTAGGTGGTAAAGTTTTGCAGTGACTCCCCCGGATTGGTATCACCGCCTTATCTATTCCTAACGCCATAACGTCAGTGCTTGCCGTTAATGCAATCCGGTTCGAAGGATAAGGTAGCTGGTAAACTTCCTTACTCGAGGCCTAACATCCCTTTTTGCAACGCACCATTACAAACTTTGATGTCTCTAGGCGGCGTCAATTTCTTACCACTCGGAAATCCGTCTGCTTCTTTGCCTTTTCATATCATAAAAAAAGGTTCTACATTGCGGAAGATCGGAGATGACTAATATGTATTTACCATCAGGTAACCATCTAGCTTGTCTACCTACTCTAAAAACATTGCAATAGCCAAAAAATTTACAATCGGCAACACTTACCACATAAAAATATTTTAAACATTTCATTTACTTGCTTTCTGTACTTGACACTACTTGTTATGAATTAACTAGCTGTTTCCCGCGGCTTCATCCGCGTAGTCTATTTATTTAATATTTAGCTCTTCAACGCTACCCGTTGAAATTTTTAGATAAAAAGTAGCCTACGTCCTTCTCCCGATTTTGAAACATTTTTCGTTGGTGCTCAGCTGCGATTGACGATGTATATATAGCCTATAGCCTTCCTCGATAAATGGGCTTTCTGGCACCGAAAGAATTTTTCAAATCGGACCAGTAGTTCCTGAGATTAGCGCGTTCAAACAAACAAACTCTTCAGCTTTATAATATTAGTATAGATTACCAACCAAAATATCTACATTTATTATTTTTTTATGGGAGGTCACCAAGACCTGCATAATCTGCCATGTTATATTTGTAGCCGCGAAATATAGCATGTCAATATTTATAATTAACATTAGTGAACTGCGAAGCAGACTTCCGCACACCTTTCACAATTACGATTGAAATGGTAAGTATTATATAAACTGGTAGAAATCCTCGGTCATTCGTTAATTATCTTGATTTTTAACCAACTTCCAAAAAAGGAGGAGGTTTGACGCGTCTTTGTGTGGGAGTGTGTAAGTTGACACTTTTAATCCACAGATAGGTTTATCAAAACCCTGCATGTGATTTTTAAAACATACATACTAATATAATATTACTTATTGATTTAAATTTAATTAGGTATTTAATACGCATGGATACATGTGTGGTGTCAGTAGCATCATAGCTCCATAACGAATGGACTGATTTTGATGCAGTTTTTTGTTCGAAAGCTGACGTGGTGGATAGGGATATTACGGATCACT
>NJDD01005895.1:9726-55669 GCA_002245505.1 Calephelis nemesis
GACAAAATTTTGTTTTTTCATACAAATTCGGTCATTACCCTTCGTTTACACGATATCGCTTCAAGTTATGATTGTTCTAGCTTTATAAAAAACGATAACGTTTTAAAAGGAAACGCATCGTCCAAGCGAAACGACGCGATCGCGCCGAGACGAAAGTGCACATTCTAACCCCCCAGTACGCCTAGCCGTACCACAGCTTCACAATCAGGCAGGCTAATGTACAAAACAAGTTAATTGTGCACGGAGTTCGTTTTGTCTTCTTCTATAATGTAGGTTAAATAAAAAAGTTAACAAGTGTATTTTGCATTAATTGTCGTTCTTTTGATATACACAGAAAATCTCGATTGTGGGACAAAAGAAAATATTTGCTGCTAACATTTTTTGAAGCAAAATACAGTGAACGCGTCAGTCAACTTATGATCTGAATTTACCAAATCAAAAGCTGAAAATTTGAAACTATCGTAATGAAATAAACATAAAAGTACGTGACGAAAATCTACATGACGTATATAGGATACGTCATGTAGATTTTTCATGTACCTACTGTTTTTACTGAAATACTGTCTGTATTTATTATCAATTTGTATAAAACAAGTGGTAAATCGTGTTACTCGGATATTCATTTCGAAAAGTTACTGTCATGATTTATAGGATGAGGAACCTAAACTTTAAAAAGTATGTTAAGATAAAGAAATTACCGCTTTCAAACAACCCTTTCCCCTTGTTAATCCAGGTAAATTTACAAAATAGCGCATCTGAACTCCTGCTAAGCAGCTCGTGAAAGGCTTACCGTCACTAACACCGTAGACTAGGTGGTTGATTTTCTTGCGACTCGCCCGGATTTGTACTACCGTTTTTAATATTCGTCCCCGCATAACGTCAGACCTTGCCGTTGACGTGTTCCGGTTCGGAGTATAAGGTAGCCGGTAAATTTACTTTTGCTCAAGGCCTAACACCTCGGCCTCAGGTAGGCAACGCACCATTACCAACTTTGGTGTAACTAGGTAGCGCGAATTTTTTAGCATCAAGAAATCTTCTCTTGCTTGTTTGATAATTGGATCTGCAATTTAGCCATGAAAGCTTAACAGACAGACTTTCAAATTTAAAGTATCAGTACGGAAAGTAATAGTATTTAACATTTATTTATTTAATATTTTAGGTGATAACTGATATGTATTCAATCAATCAAAAACGTATGCAACACACTCATGTAGCAATATTATAATACAATAAAAGTGAAACCTCGCAAATATTTTTTGAACTTTCAGACATTCGCTGGCTAACCACGCTTATCTTACTATCTTTGACATGTCTTGAAATCTAAACCGATTGTCCTAAAATTTGGCTTAGGAGTAGTTTTACTTATAGTACTATGACAGAAGAGTAAGTAGGAACTGATGTAATATAATGGAAGCTAGGGTCTTTTTGAAATCTTCTCGCACGAAGCTAACGAAGCAAACGCTGATGAAGGCCTGTCTACAATATATTGATGCACCTGTGTAATAAAAACTTACTATGTTCACCACATCCGAAAATACGCTTCGATTTTAGTTTTACAACTATGTATTTTGTGGAAGCACAAAAGTAAAATCATTTTCCCCGTGTTGGTCCTTTGCAGAATAGACCATCTGCCTTTCTTGATAGGCAGCTCGTAAAAGGCGAGCACAGGCTTATCGTCACTAACACCGTGACATCTGACTAGGTGGTAGAGTTTCGCAGCGACTCGCCCGGATTGGTACCACCGCCTTACCTATTCCTACCGCCATAACGTCATGACGTGTTCCGGTTCGGAGGGTAAGGTAGCCGGTAAACTTACTTTTGCTTGAGGCCTAACATCCTGACCTCAGGTTGGCAACGCACCATTACCATCTTTGGTGTCTCTAGGCGGCGTGAATTTCTTACCATCAGGAAATCCGTCTGCTTGTTTGCCTTCCTATAACATAAAAAAATAAAATAAAAATAACAACAAAAGTAACTAGAGAATAGACAAAACGAACTTAAGAATATAAAATAATAACAAAAAGATAACACAAAAAATTTAAAATTTAAAACATTTCAAAAATGTCACATATGACAAGAAAATAGAAAAAAGATGTGTGATAAGAGATTCGAAGTCGATAATACACTATGATCATCAGTGTAGTCTTTGATCTTTGACGTCACAGTTTCTACCGCATAATATGTCATGGCGAATGTTCTGTTTAGTTGTTTGGCTTAATTCCAGCCGCTGATTTCCACTTTCAGACATCGCCATGGAGTTAAAAGTGTCATGCCCAACATCTTGATGCGTGGCAATCTACAACTGTGCGATTCCGAAGACATTTTTTACCTCGCACAACACCTTTGAGGAATTAGTTTGCGAGATGATTTAGGGACCTTTAAGAAAAGAGCGTACTCATTCCTTAAAGGTCGGCGACGCATCTGTAATACTTCTGGAGTTCCATCCAGTGACCTACTTGCTTGTTTACCTCCTCTTATATTAAAAAAAGAACTGAAAAAGCAGTCAGATCCAGATGTCATTTGCAAACTGACTTCAGAGTCGCTGCTTTCGATACAAATATTTTGGCTGTGCACCATCTGTGCACCCATCGGAATCGTATTGACGGGTCAATATGGGACAATTTTTGAATTGTCACACATGTTCAGTGAAAATGCACAAATGAAATAATCATGAAGAAATTAGCGTATCTTGTATTTCCTCGTTGCTGCCAAATCTCCTCACATGAGCTTGTGTAATGAGGCCTAAGAGCCTGACATGACTTACTGACGACTTATAACTGATGACTAATTATTATAAATGATCAAAAGTGATAACTATAAAATATGATGCAAATTTCTACATCACGAATGGCAAAATACTAACTAACGTGAAGGCCTTAGGCTTAAAGAAAGAAGAAGAAGAATTGTCACACAAACGTCAAAACTTTAGTGTAAACTGTAAACAGAAGTTGAACAGCCGCAATTTTTGAGCATTTAGTTTATTAATAATCTGATACAATGTAAATAATGAAATTTGAAAACGTGTGAGGGCTACATTAATTACGTTGTTACTGTGTTAGGATAATTTGTAATGGGCGATCATAACCTCTCTAACACTGTGCTTGATGATATTGTGAAGAAATGTGTGTTTAAATACTTGAACCTACCAAAGTCAGGTAAACCAAGTGAACATGAGTGGACAGTGCTATCCTGTATTATAGAACTTAATACAAAAACGTTGCAATATGAAATTGTGTCCCTGGGCACCGGTTCCAAGTGTATTGGAGCTTCTAAAATGTCCCCTGAAGGTGCTATATTAAATGATAGTCATGCAGAAGTTATCGCACGTCGAGGATTCTTATGGTACCTCTATCACAATATTTTACAATTGTTGTCTAATAAAACATCAATATTTGAACATGATAAAGAGAAGTTTGTGTTAAAAAATGACATAGTATTTTTGTTTTTTGCATCTCAAATGCCATGTGGAGATGCTAGCATAATGCCGAAATGTGAAGACGAAGATATTGGTGAAGTCTTAAGTAGTAAAAAGCGAAAAGGTGATCCCATAAGTGATGGCGATGAAAAAAAATTGAAAACTAATGATGACATACATAGGACTGGTGCAAAATGTTTGCCACAATCTGAGCAAGACCCTAAGATGTCAGGGAAATATTATCATGTTCTAGGTCAGGTGAGAACAAAACCAGGTAGAGGGGAAAGGACATTGTCAGTGTCATGTAGTGATAAAATAGCAAGATGGATACATGTGGGTATTCAGGGAGGTCTTTTGGATTTACTTTTAAGTGAACCAATTTATATAAAGTATTTTATATTTGGTGCTGGCACACCTTACTCCGAGGATACATTAAAAAGAGCATTCTTTTGTCGAAGCAATGAAGAAGTTATTCCAAAACATGTTCCAAAACTGTATAATTCATCTATAAAGTTTGATCATTTAAAAGATGATGTAAGGACAAGAGCTGCTTCTGCTAGTATCAGCTGGGTGAATGTAGCACCTATGTAAGTTTGAAATAATCTGAATTATTAAAAATAACTTGATAGGATATTGACACATATATATATATGTCACAGTTCAACCTCGACAGAAAAGAGAGGTGCTATAAGGTTAACATGTTTGTTTGTGCCTATGTGCGTGTCTGTCTGGCGTAATAACTATAGAACAGATGGACATTTTCAAATGTGTATTTTGTTGTTATGCGTGTTGGAGTGTATTAATTTTTTTTTTTAGTACTGTTTATAATTTATTTCATCAACAATATTAACTTATGGCAGGAAAGGCAATGTTCTCTGTAACAAATAAAATAGTATTTGATTGTAGGACTGTCAATTTGGTTAAAAAAATTACGTATGGTATTGGACTCAATTGAATACCTGACCTCAGCTTTAGGTATAATTTCTTAAGTTGAAAATTAGATACTCTGGATATTATTAAAAATTGGTAATATTTCTATTTACTTTCATAAACAATTATTAGGATTATGGTTGTTGACCACTATGTTTATACTACGAGTATGTTTATACATGTAAGGTTACCTTTTTTGTTAGGGATGAAGTAACAGTTAACTACCTACAGTGAAGGTAGTACATAAACAAAATAAATTTGCTTATATCAGGAATTCAATCTGTTTCTTTGGTCACTAACCATTTAAATTTTTTTTTCAAATACAAGCTAAATATGGTTTATTCTTCATAAACTCTAAAACAAACTTGTGATGTTAGTTGCACCCAATAATTATATTTAATGTATAATTAAGTCAATTTTGTATAAAAAATGTTTACCTAATACCTCTCTGAGTGTGGCTGTTTATCATTTTACTTGAAGCAAAAATGTCTTAATTATGGTAAAAAATTATATCTATAACTTAATAAAGTTTTACACAAAGCGCTTAAGTAATTTCATAACTGCAATGAAACCTTACTGACATACTATTATTACATTATATATTTATGCTTTATTAGATATAAGTTTGGGGTGAAAGTCATTTTTTGGTCAGCACACCGTTATGCATAGATATAATAGACTACCGCACCCAAGGTTGCCATACTTAAATTAAAAATAAATTACAACTGGGAGTAAAATGAGAATGATGATGGTTAAGCATAGATATGAGTGGTTTTTAACTTGGTCTTAACAAATATTTTCTACATTATGTTGTTTCAGTTACACATTTGATCTAAGATTTTTTTTTGCATTTAAGGTTGTTCGAAGTGGCAGTACAAGGAACAAAACTTGGTGTAACTAAGAAAAAAGCTAAATCTTTTAAAGGTTTGTGTATTAGTAAATATAATTTGTACAAGCAGTTTTTGAAAGTTCTTGGAAAGCATCATAGTCTGAAGCGTAGCATATGTGGTGATGTCAGTATTGAAACAATCCCCTACAACAAAATGAAACGGAAGTCTCTTAGGTATAACAGTGAATGGTTACAAATAAAAGACATTTTTTTCAAGACATGGACAATCAAACCGGACATATGGGACTTTTGTATTACAGATACTTAATATTTTTTAAGAATATACTATTTTATTCTAATTCTATTTTTTTATTAAATAGAACAACAAATGAGTGTTTTTTTTACTTGGTATAGTTCTGGAATGAATTGTTACACCCTGAATTTTATTTTGCTCCACATGTGACTCCATATCTTCTAAGCTTTTTTTTGCTTTTTTTTATGATATTGGAAGGCAAATAAGCAGACGGATTTCCAGATGGTAAGAAATTCCCGCCGCCTAGAGACACCAAAGGTGGTAAAGGTCCGTTGCCAACCTGAGGCAGGAATGTTAGACCTTGGGCAAAAGTGAGTTTACCGGCTACCTTACCCTCCGAACCGGAACACTTCATGACGTTATGGCGGCAGGAATAGGTAAGGCGGGGGTACCAATCCGGAGGAGTCGCTGCGAAACTCTACTAACTAGTAGGATGTCACGGTGTTAGTGACGGTAAGGCTATGTTCGCTTTTTACGAGCTGCCTGGCACAGAAAGGCAGATGGTATATTCTGCAAAGGAGCCCAGACCAACACGGCGTATTCTATTTTACAATGTAATAGATGTAGGGTTGTTTTTTACCTGCCTACAACTATGCTATACGTGACACAAAGAGGTTTTTGGTGCCAAGTCAGGTTTAAATACAAAATTATAAATTCATGAAGTTTCGAATGTAATTACAACATAAAACTTAATTTATGTAAATGATTCTATTTGTTTGTCATTTAAACACTTTGCAATATCGGTCCATTAAAATTGACCCAAAATTGTACACACGCTTCAACTTTCATAATATCTCTTAAAACTGGAAAAAGATTAGTTTTTTATAATATTAAATTTCAAAATTTTATATCCAACACAAAATATCGAATTGAATATATTTCTATCGTAATTTTATTACCTACTAGCTGAGCCCGCGACTTCGTCCTATATGGAATTTAACAAAAAGTTTTTTTAGAATTATTGTAAATAAAAGTAGCCTATGTTACTCCTTATTACATCAGCTACATGCAAGTAGTAGTCCCATCAAAATCGTTTTAGCTGTTTTAGAGATTAGCCGGAACAAACAGACTAAAGTTGTAAAAAATATATGGTTTTGTATTTATTGTATACTTTATTTTAATATTACAATTAGACACTTCCAATTTTATTTATGTATATGTATGTATAGATTGGGAATTTTTTCTACAACAAAAGTAGTTTAAGTTACTTCTTATTACAACAGCTCTGCACATTAAAGGTTTAGCCGTTTCAGAGATTAGTCAGAACATACAAAAAGACAGACAAACAATACGTACCTTTTAGTAATATTCGTAATTACTAACACTATTATATTCTCGATGCAATTTTATCTGTATTTCAATCCAATAACAATTTTGATGTGTCAGTTTCTTTGTCGTCAGTTGAGTCTCGTTACTACGGTCTCTAAAATAATTTATTCCATTATTACGTTGTCAATTTTCAGAATTTTTTTATGATATAAGTAACAATAATACAGAATAAAATATCTGTCTTCCTGCTACGCAGCTCGTAAAAGGCGAGCATAGGCTTACCGTCACTAACACCGTGACATCGGACTAGGTGGTAGAAATTCGCAACGATTCGCCCGAATTGGTACCACTGCCTTACCTATTCCTGCCGCCATAACTTCAGCGCTTGCGGTTGACGTGTTTCGGTTCAGATAGAAGACCCCTTCACGTCCTATGGGATCCTCCGGATCCAATAATTGCGGCAAACGAAAGCCTCCCAATCCAAACACTAACACACAAGACATTACACTACACCGTCGCCGCAGGTCTCGGCAACGAACGCCCTTGCTCCCGGCGCCTAACGGTCAAGTTCTTTATTTTCTGAGTTGGTATCAAGAATCCAGAACATGTATACGGCAAATGTTTACCTGCCTGCAGCTCATAAGAGGTGGGCATTGGTTTAAGTGACAACGGATGCCGTGAGACTAATTCGGTAATAATCATGGATGATGATCTGATGATGCTTCGACAGGAATGTTTTTTTCACACCATCAGTGCTTTGCTAATGTCCCGCTCACGAATGCCCAACAAATGAGGATAAGGATAAGGATCCGGTACAGTTACTTACGTAATAGGCTAGCTGTCCCAGCCTTAAGTTGCCAAAATATCAATGCCGTTTTAAGTGTCTTCAGATGAATTAATTTCTTGGTGACAAAAAATTTGTCTGCTTGTTTATCTTCTAATGTTCCGGAAAAAGTGTCTTCTGTCGGATCTTGTTAGAGAGTATCATCTCGCCGTAATAAGTACGAGCCAAAATAACGAACTGATTCTTAGATCAGCTAAGTCTCGTCGTATTCTAGCTGGCTTTTACGCTTATCTATATCTAGTTGAACGGTTCAAGTACGAACTGAACTATCTGAGGCAGAGCAATCGGATATCAGGTTGATCTTTTGAAATAGATTGTAGTGGTGGCACGAGAGAAGCCTTTGGTCTTTTATGGTTGCAGTTCAATCATGATGACTCCAACAATTGTATCTTTTTATATGATATTAGACAACGAACTAAGTCACGGTTTTTCCTATGATTAAGAGGCAACCGTGGCCTAAAGACACAGTCTAGGATGTATTTATCTGCATATTCAGATCAGATCCAAGTGCCATTTGGTCGGTTATTGTTAACTTAAAATAAAGAAAAAAATATCTTCACGCCCATATCCCCAAAGAGGTAGGCAGAGGCACAATCAGGGCCCCCACGACTAGTCGAAGACACTAAGTCCCACAATGTGATAGGTGGCAGGCCTATCGCCAACCGGGCACATTTACATTCTGAGCAAAATTTTTTTTAGAAAATTAGAATAATAATAATTTTCTTTTTGTTGCGCGAACCGGTATTCGAACTCGGGACCTCATACAGGTAAGTCCTACACCTGAACCGCTAGACCACAGAGGCGGCAACTTTTTTTTTCAACTTTTTAATGATATTAGAAGGCAAAAAAGTAGACGGATTTCCTGACGGTAAGAAATTCACTCCGCCTAGAGACACCAAAGGTGGCAGTGGTGCGTTGCCCACCTGAAGCCGAGATGTTAGGCCTCGAGCAAAAGTAAGTTTACCGGGTACCTTATCCTCCGAACCGGAACACGTCAACGGCAAGCATTTTACGTTATGGCGGCAGGATTAGGTAAAGCGGTGGTACCAGTCCGGGCGAGTCGTTGCAAAACTGTACCACCGTACATAGTTTGACTTAATATAAAAGAAATGAGTGTAGAAAATGGCAAAAAAAATCTACAACTCGGATACAATTACAATTGTCCTTGTTGCATTTAGGTATATGGGCAAGCATCTAAATGACTCTTGCAGTATGTTCGAGTTCACCCACTTTCTACCGGAAGGCAGTTAAAATTAATATGCATTTCTCTTTGTGCATACGTCAATAATATTTAATCGATACTGTCGGTTATTAATTAGGCGAATCTTTTGCGTGTTATATTGAGTTCGTATGTAACATATAATTTAGGTGGAGCTATGTGAGAGTGTTATTTAAAAACATGTCTCAAAAATGAACAAGTATATTTAATGATGGGAATACGAGGCTTTTGTAAATATCAAAGATGTTATTGGTGTAGTACCAATATGGTTATTTTGAAGTTCTTCCAAAAGTTTGCCAAATATTCGACTTACAAACAGGACATTGTATAGGCGTGCTCTGCCTACCTATTCGGTGCGAAGATTCCTTTAAATTACTTGATTATTTTTAGTAGGCGATTCCGAAACAATGGTGGTAATTCTGATGTTCACAAACTAAGCTTATTTTAGACGCAAGCTATCTCTTTTAAATGAAACAAAACAGAAGAGATAGATCATTTTAGACATGTCAGATTACTCCGGGTGTGTCAAATTGTGATATTTTAAATCAACTTTTTCCGAGTGATAGATTAAACGTCTGTAGAAATATCGTGAATAGACTAATGTGACGGCACAAAGTGTAATGTCTCTTTCTATTACTTTCTTTAAAAGAAGACAGCGATAACTTAAAATTAGTTTAGTGAGGGAGCCTCATAGGCCGTCAGTAGTTGATTTATCATTCACGGTAAGTTTGAATAATACTCAAATGTGGTCAAGTTTAGCTAGACGTGGGAAAAGTATTAGAGATAATGTAACATACACTTAGCAGTAAGATAAAAACAGATATGAACATTTTTCTTAGTTTAGGGGTTTAGATCAACAAAACAATTTTCTTGTTGTTGTAGAAACTACGAGTAGGATGACAGACTGCAGCTAATGATCCATATGACTAATTTTCATTCATTTCTATTTACTTGCTTTACCTTATTTTGTTATTTACTTCTAATATAATTATCGCCTCTGTGGTCTATCGGTTCACTTGTTGGACTTGACTGCATGAGGCCCCGGGTTCAAATTCCGGGTCGGCCAACAAAATTGGGTTTTTCCAATTTTCTAATTACAAAATGTTGGTCGGGATTGGAAATGTGCCCGGTTGGCGATAGGCTTGCCACCTATCACATTGTGGGACTTAGTGTCTTCGGCTAGTCGTGGGTGCCCTGGTTGTGGCTCTGGCTACCCCTTCGGGGATATGTGCGTGAAGATACTTTACTTATTTCTACTTAGTCTGGCCATAAATACTGTTACACTTAAAAATAAAAAAATATTACATTTGAATTTCGAATCTGTCATTTTTATACGATTGTTCATTGTGTTTTCTCATTTTGGCGCCAATACATTGTACAATATTTTGCGATATTAAAATGGAGTGGGGTGATAAAGAGAACCGAATCGCTGTGATTGCATTACACAAAGTAGGTATGGAGCCAAATGCAATTTTTAAAACTCTCCATACACTTGGTTTTAGTAAAATGTTTGTGTACCGGGCTATTAATAGGTACAATGAGACTTCCTCTGTTTGTGACAGAAAAAGATCTGGCCGTCCACGTAGTGTTCGTACGAAAAAGGTGGTCAAAGCAGTAAGGGAAAGAATTCGAAGAAATCCTGTCCGAAAGCAAAAGATTTTATCTCGGGAAATGAAGATAGCACCTAGAACCATGTCGCGTGTTTTAAAAGATGACTTAGGACTTGCAGCCTATAAGAGACGCTCTGGTCATTTCTTAACTGATAATTTAAAGAAGAATAGGGTCGTAAAATCGAAACAATTACTGAAGCGGTACGCAAAGGGAGGTCACAGAAAAATTTTGTTTACGGATGAGAAAATTTTTACAATTGAGCAACATTTTAACAAACAAAATGACCGTATTTATGCTCAAAGCTCTAAGGAAGCTTCCCAATTAGTCGACAGAGTGCAACGTGGACATTATCCAACTTCAGTGATGGTTTGGTGGGGTGTTAGCTATGAAGGAGTGACTGAGCCATATTTTTGTGAAAAAGGTATCAAAACATCGGCACAAGTGTATCAAGATACCATTCTTGAGAAGGTAGTTAAGCCCCTTAACATCACCATGTTCAATAACCAAGTATGGTCCTTCCAGCAAGACTCGGCGCCGGGTTATAAAGCTCGGTCCACGCAGTCTTGGTTGGAAGCGAACGTTTCGGACTTCATCAGAGCTGAAGACTGGCCGTCGTCTAGTCCCGATCTTAATCCGCTGGATTATGATTTATGGTCAGTTTTAGAGAGTACAGCTTGCTCTAAACGCCATGATAATTTGGAGTCCCTAAAACAATCTATACGATTGGCAGTGAAGAATTTTCCCATGGAAAGAGTGCGTGCTTCTATTGATAACTGGCCTCAACGTTTAAAGGACTGTATTGCAGCCAATGGAGACCACTTCGAATAAGCTTTTTATATTTTTAATTGTTGTATATTTATGTATTAAACTAACACACTGTAAAAGTAATATATGTTATTTGCAGTTAAAAAAATATTTTTTTTCTTTATTACAATATTTATGGCAAGACTAGGTATTTACTTGGTTTACCTTATTTTGTTATTTACTTCTAATATAATGAATGAAAGTGTGCATTCTTTTAAAAAAGATATTAACAACATCGTACGAGCAGAAATTCATGTAAAAGTTACACTATCAAGTTAATGTTTCAAAAACAATGACGGCAATGTACAAGAAACTTTAAGGTCAGGTTCCGATTCTCGTGGATCGCTTTCAGGAGGTGCGATCGGTTATGATCTATTATTTACAAGATTTCGGTCGGGTGGTGGAGTTGACGGGACATAAATTAACTCTCAGAGTCCGTTCTGAGTTCTAAACTCAAGTCTGAAATAAAATGGTGTAGTTAGCTCGTGACTGCTCTCGGTATTTAGCTGGGAGTCACGTGAGTTTTTTTGGTAACAGCATGCTGCGGTAAATTCGTCGCTGACTCAAGAGCATGACACTGAAAAATTTTGGGATTCTGTGAAGGATGCTCTGCTTTCTGAACCTTGTACCCTTTCGTCTCAAGCCGACGAGGGCTCTAACCATTTGAGCTACAGAGGATTCAAGTCCTGTGTCGAAATTTTGTAACTCCTTTCTTTACCTTTTACGGGGGTAGTTATATCCTATATACACAGTTCTGAGTACCTACAAATTGAGTTCATCGTTACAGAGAAATTCACTGCAATGGTCATAGCTTTCGTTTCTCTCCAAGGTATTTTTATTTTAGCACTTGCCCTGTGCTTGGGTTAAATTTCTACAACTTTTAAAGAAATAAAAATTTCACCCCAGTCAGTATTAAAATAAAGTTATAAATGTTATAACTTGTACCCTTACGTCTTAAGCCGACGAGTGCTCTAACAATTTGAGCTACTGAGGATTCAAAACCTTTCTTTTAAGTTATTTTTTAAAATTTGTTGAAATTGAACCCAAGCACAAGCACAGGGCAAGTGTTTAAAAAATACCTTTAGTTAAAATTGTCCAAAAAGACTGTAATTCAAAAAAAATGGTTGCCTTTAAAGTCGGTTTTACGTACGAAGATTTTACGTGACAACGTCTTTTTTTCGGTAGAATATTTATTGATATGAATATTATTATTGAGTGGGAGAGAGACGCAAGGCATTCGCCGGTCCGGCGGGCCTCTCTCTCGTTCGGTGACTCATCGTAACGTTACCGGGCGTTACACTTTTTCATGTGTGACTCCGAGCAGCAACCTAATTTAAGATGTTGTCACGTCAAAAGGAATTACGGTTTCGAAAAATCTTACCTAATACTTTTTAATGTATTCAATGTATGGTTAAACTTTTTTTTGCAATTATATAAAATATTGCAAGTGGTACAGTCCTTGCATTTAACTAAGGCTAGCGGGCTTTACTTTTATGAAATAATTACTAAATCGTGTCTTTTTAATAATTTGCCTAAAATTGTACACAAACTTAATTTTTTTTATACTAACCATACCGATTTTTCTCTTACGCACACTTTATCACAATACACAAATATGTGTTAGCTATAGCTGGCTTTACTTATATAAAGCCAGCTCGCCTGTTTAAATTGCGAGAACTGTACTGCTTTTTATTAACAACACCGTACAAGCATAAATCTCTGTGAAAGTTACACTATAAAGTTAATATTTCAAGAACAATGACGACAATGTACAATAAACATTAAGGTCACGTTCCGTTTCTCGTGGATCGCTTTCAGGAGGTGTGATCGGTCACGATCTATTGTTTACAAGATGCCGCGGTCAGGTGGTAGAGTCGAGACCGAACGCATAAATCAACCCTCACCGGTATGAGCTCAGGTGGGAGTTCCTAATAGAATTTTAACGTTTATTGACCGCCTCGTTGGTTGAGTGGCTAGCGTATGCGCCTAACTACATTGACTTACTGCGAGGCTCAGGTTCGATTCCCGACGGAGGCAGGCATTTGTGTGATGAACATTTAGATGTCTGCATTTCCGGGTCTGGGTGTTTATTAAATTTATTCTTGTATCTATATAAGTATTTATATGTATTAGTATCGTTGACTAACACCCATAACACAAGCATATAATTTGCTTACTTTGGGCTTAGATTCAATTTGTGTAACTTGTCCAGGGATATTTATTATGTTGCTGTGCTGTGTGTGCCCTAAATACTTAGCACCCTACGTCCCTAAGGCCCTAAATGCCTACCAGCCCTAGCCCTAACATAAGGTTTAATATATACTTAAATAGATAAGTGGGGGATGTCTGCACCTGACCTACGGAAGTAGACGGAACCCTACGGATAGGATAGGTGGTAGGAGGTGATATTCTCAAAGCTGATCAAGCAGTCTCACTTGACCAATTAAGGACTTGAAGGTGTATTCGCCACTTTGAGAGGATTGTTAAATGAGACAAGAACCAAGGTTCTACTTGAAGATGGGGTATTATGAGTTAATACCCCAATCGGGCACGGCAGCCCTCAAATACGACAGTACCATTGATGTCATAGCGGCAGGAATAGATCATAAATACAGCAAATGCTACATATTTTGAGGTTTTGCGACGGTGTTTTTCCTGTCCACCCTTTGGTGACTTAGTAGTCTAACGACTGATAAAATACAGTAGCAGCAATACGGAATAATTTTCTCAATTTGTGTATGATAATGAGAGGTAAACTCAAATAATACCTACCTGGAAGACAATTGGTTGAAATGACAAAGATAGTGCCACGTACTACATTCATTATTTTTAAATTAAAAAAAAATATGTAGTATATAGCGTTGGACTTGACTTCTTGAGGTCCCGGGTTCGATTTCCGGGTCGGGCAACAAAAAAATAGGAAACGTACTTTTTTAATTTTCTATTTAAAATGACGTTGCCCGGGATTGGATATAATATGCCCCGTTGGCAAAAGACTTACCTCCTATCACATTGTGGAACTTAGTGTCTTCGGCTCTTCGTGGGTGCCTTGGTTGTGCCTCTCTTACTCTTCGGGGATATTAGCGTGAAGATATATTTCTTTAATTTTAATTTTCGAAATACTTAGTACATTTAACGATTTAATAACTTGCAGTCCTATTTAGACAAAATAAAGGATATAAGTAAAAAGCAACGCAAAATAGATCTCTGCGAAATTTTCGCCTATAGAGAAATGCCTAGCAAATATGTTTATTTTCCTCATACTAGAATAACTAGAATTTAAACACGCACTATTACTATGAAGTAGAAAAACTAAGACAGGCCAGATGCTTTCGACCCATGTAAAGCAAATAACTGTTATACTGTTGTGTGGTCCATATTCCCCGGCAGTAAACAACAAAATACGTAGCGAGCGTTTTAATGTATCATTTGTTGGAGAAATTGGTCAATACGACCGAATATTGGGCACAAACCTTCAGTTTACAGAGTGGTTTCGTGCTCACTCTGACGCTTTTGGGTCAAAGGTATTTATTTTACTAACAGATAAATGGAAAGATAGCCCTTTTCGCAACTTGAGACCCACCCGAAACAAAATACGCTATAAAAGTAACTGGTTTTTAAACGCAATATCGGTGTTAGCAGTTTTGGTTTTATTATGTCTACGTTTTTAAGGTACCGTAGTAATTTATGGCTAAATTGAACCCTTGTAATTTGTTTGTATTATTATAGTGTCGTGCAAATATATAGAAAACAACCCGTACTAACGATAGGGTGGTGGAAATCAAGTAAAATGATTTATTAAAAAATAACAATGGCATTAATATACATCTACTAAATCGAGCTAACACTTGTCTATACTCACAAACAGGGGATAAATTTAATTAGTAAGTAGATATATCTATCCCCGAATCCCATATCCTGAAAGGATAAGCAGAGGTTCAACCATGGCACTTACGACTAGCTGAAGACAGTAAGTCCCACAATATGATAGGTCGTAAGTCTATCGCTAACCGGGCGCATATCCAATCCGGGGCAGAAAATTATTAGGGGATTAGAAAATTTGCCCAATAAGTAAATGTATTTAATAAGTGATTTTTAAACCGTCTGAAAATCAAAAAGATGTAGGTATATCTTCCAACGTTTCAATCGGTGTTAAATCTCAGCCTCTTTGGAAGGGGTGGAATCAATTTTTTTTTGTAAAATCACATTTTTTTCTACTTACCGTAGGTACTGCAATGCGAGCGTACATTAACTTGACACTGCATATGCTGCTTACATTTAGAAACTTATTTTAAATTATTGCTATCCTTTTTTTTATTTCATTAAAACAAAGGAGACATGATGATTTTATTATTTTGGACGGAACCTTCCATGTTTAGCTTGCTTTCTGCCACGGTAATCCAATTAAATCGTTTGATTCCTGATGCTGACTTGTTCTTACAAATTAGTTTTACGTTCGGATTAATCTTGATGGAGTTGCAAGAGTAGATAATGCACGGAGGTATTGCACGAGGTGCAAAAGCATATATCACACAAGCATATAATTTGATTATTTTGCATTTACATCATTTCATGTAATTTGTCCAGAAATAAGTATAAAAATTAGTACCTGGACGACCGAGCTTTGCTTGGTATTTTTTTTTATAAATCGTGTTTTTTGGAAATTATATTTGAGTACGACCCATAATATAACATTTCTTAGCACACTAACACTGACTTCGTGTCACTTAACAACGCCATCTGCTGGGACAACTTTATTGCTAAAAAAAAAGTGTTATTATTCGCCAATAGATGTCAGGAAGAGTCATATTTTTTAGTTTAAAGACGAATAAAATGACATTTTCTAAAAATGATTCCTAGCTAGATCGATTTATCATCCCCGAAACCCCATACCTACATACCAAATTTTATGAAAATCGTTGGAGCCGATTCCGAGATTCCAATTATATATTATATTATTATTATACAAGAATTTCTCATTTAAAGGTAAGTATAAGGTATAGTTTGACGACTCCATCGACTTTTGTTTAAATACTTTATACTTAGTAACTTAGATCACTGAATTATTCAGACGAATCCGAATTTGTGTCACCATATCATATTTTCATACCGATATAACTTTAGTATTCCATAATTAACTACGTAAGAACGTGAAGGCTAGGGTAGGTGGCAAATTTGCCCAAAAATGATGGGATGGGAGGCGACCCTTGAGATACTTATTTTCAAGAGCGGTTCATGAAAGACATAGCCATCGACATTTAAGTCTTATGTATATAATTGACTGTCTAAATTCTAAATGTAAAAGGTCCTGATGTGCTAACGAAAGCAAGACCCAGTTTTAACTTTGTCAAATTAATACAATTCTCAACGAATAAAGGAAAAATGTAATGCTATATTCTGTGTATTAATTGAATAAGGTTTCGCAAATCATTTGCCGTAGTTCATTGTGACATAAGACGAGGCGGAAACAGATGCCATAGCTAGTATACCGCCGCTGGCACAGCTATAGCCACGATTTTACCAAATGTTTTTATTGTTGCTATTGTGTAGGCGCGCTAATTTGTTTTGTTTCATGTGACATCTGGTTCGGTCTTTTGTACTGGAAGCCTTTATGTTGGGTAATGTGTGGTAATTCTATCACCTGCCTAACTATACCCATTGCACATATTATAAAATTGTAAAATATGTATAAATACATTTTTTATGTGATAGGAAGGCAAACAAGCAGACGGATTTCCTGATTGTAAGAAATTCACGCTGCCTAGAGACACCAAAGGTGGTAATGGTGCGTTGCCATACTGAGGTCAGGGTGTTAGGCCTCGAGCAAAAGTAAGTTTTACATTCTAAGAAAGATGGACCTAGGGTTAATGGTATTATTTAAAACCAAAACCCTTGGGTGCTATCCAAGGGTGGTGTCAATATGTCCGGTAAAAAAAAATAATGAATGAGGAGGAAAAAGGTCTGTAAAGATTACGAGATTTGCACGTAGAGTAGGTGCCTATCCGTGTAGTATAGTGTGAGCAACTACACGCATTCGACTGTTCCAACTTCTCAAACTACTTGGTCACTGCCAAATATCGCGACCATCATAATTTCATAGCTTTGCTGTTTCTTTTCATGAGAAAAGGAGGCGCTTAAAAGTTTTTATACAAAACAGGATGATAGACTAAGTATATTCTGAAGAAAAGAATAGAAAATGTACTTTACTTACTTCGTGTGAGGTAGATACCTACAACATTGGTGGTCATTTTTTTAAGCACACGATGTTTTTTTTTATAGAAGGGGATGTAAACGAGCAAGTGGGTCACCTGATGGAAAGTGATCACCTCCGCCCACGGACATCCGCAACACCAGGAGTATTACAGATGCGTTGCCAACCTTTAAGGAATGAGTACGCTCTTTTCTTGAAGGTCCCCAAGTCATAATTGTTTGGGAATACCGCCCTCGGTAATTGATTCCATAAAGGTGTTATATGGGGTAAAAAATGTCTTCGGAATCGCACAGTTGTAGATCGCCACGCATCGAGATGATGGGCATGGTATCTTAAGCTCTGACGCGATGTCCGAAGGTGGAAATCAGCGGCTGGAATTAAACCAAACAACTCCTCAGAGCATTCCCCGTGATAGATGCGGTAAAGAACACTGAGTGACCCAACATCTCTACGCAATGCTAAGGAATCAAGCTGATTGGTCGGTCATTGACAATTCGAATTGCTCTATGTTGAATGCGGTCAAATGGAAGGAGCTGGTACTATGGAGCCCCTGCCCAGAGTTGAGAACGGTACTCCATATAAGGCCGAATTTGCGCTTTATATAGTTGCAAGCGATGGGATGGAATTTCTAGTCGTTCAATCTATTCCTCGAAATACTTTGATTAAAAATGTCACAATTTGACATGTCCGGACTATACTTAATCAGATTGGTATTAAATGTTCTATCTCTTTCGTTTCTGTTTCATTTGAAAAAGATAGCATGCATCTAAAATAAGTAATAACAGAAAGAAACAAAATATTTAGTGCTGTCAGATTAGACAATACACGTCATTTCTACAGACGTTTAATCTATCACTCGGAAAAAGTTTATTAAAAACATCACAATTTGACATTTCCCGAATAATCTGACATTTCTAAAACGTTCCCTCTCTTTTGTTTATGTTTCATTTGAAAAAGATAGCATGCATCTAAAATAAGTTTAGTTTGTGCACGGCAGAATTACTACCATTGTCCAGTTTTAAGACAACGAAACAACTAAGAAAGGTCATAATATCTTTGATCTTTTGATATGCTGTCCCAACATTTGAGGTCTTCATAAAAGCCTTTTGTTTTGTGTAGATGGCATACACTGTTGGATGCAAGTTATATTGAACGGATACTCGACTAATAAGTTTATTGGCTTATTACATAAGCTGCAATTGAGCTGGATCCACAAATTCAATGGATGCGGCAGACACATCCATCAGTGTGGTCAGAGGTTAGAGTCTGTCGATTGTTTTGACGTACACTTACTTAACTTCAATAAGATTAAAATAACCTCTGTGAAACTTAATTATGCAGTAGGTATAAATAAGTAAATATGTAAGATATAGTCTATTTACTAGGTATTTACTAGCACTCTATGCTGTGGAGCAGCTTGTCGTACATAAATTTTCGGTATACTATCAGTGCTCGTTGTTGTCGTTTTCTGCGCTAAATGTTAGGGAAATAATTCAATACCCGCCTGTTCACCTCAATAACATAATATTAATACGAGAAGCAAAAACTTTGGACCCCTTTTTACGGAATTATTATTTGGATTGGAGGATTATGAAATTTGGCACAGTTGTAGCTTGTGTGTAGGAGAAGTGCTGAACGTTAACATTTTTAATTAATAATGCTTATAAAGCGCATTGACATACACAATCATATATATTGATAACGATAGAAAAACACAGATGGCGCACCAACTGTATTTATAATGTTTGGAAACAAGTTGGTCAATTCATTTATCAAAAATGAAGATGGCGTTCTTATCTAAAATATAATTATGAACTTGTATTAAATGAACATTATATCGAGTCTTGACTGATAACTTTATTAATAACACAAGCTGTAAGTTTGACTTGGATTTAAATCTTTAATGGATGTGGCAGACATCGTCAATGCGCTGGTCAGAGGTTAAAGTCCTGCGGTAGTTATGACGCATGATGTTCTTTATTCAAACGTAAGGATTTTTATTTCATGGGTAGAGGGGTTTCACAAGGGGGTATTTAAACCTGGGGTTGAATGGTTCCTACCTTGCCAATACAAGCTATATAACTGTACCTGCTACCCAATACTAAAACCGATTGGCGGTTATGGTGGAAATAATTAGCTACGTATTTATTAGCTTCAAATGTTAATTAATATTAATAGTACTTATGTAACTAAGTAGAATAGACCATGTGCCTTTCTGCCATGCAACTCGTGGACTCATGCCAGGCGAAGAAAGGTTAAAATGTAGGTACCATATACCAACAAGACCACTGATTGTAGAGTGCTGTTCAGCAACTTGCCTGGGTAGGGATCCAAAGCCTTACCTATCCTTGCCGCTACAATGACTCTGTGATATTCCAGTCTAGAGGATAGGGTAGTCGGTAGACTTGCGCAATTAGCCTTACATCCCGGCTACAGTTTAACGACGCACCTATAACATCAACGGTGTCTATAAGTCATATATCTCTTGCCATCAGGAGTTCCTTGGTCGGTGATCTCTCACAAAAAGTAACTACTAATTAGTTGCACAATGAGTGTAACATTACGTATGTAATATGTTCCGTCAATTCATTGTAAAGAGAGTTCGGCAATTCTTACAGATGCAGGAAGTTCTGGGTTTTGTTCGTACATTGTATAAGTTTTGTAACTATTAAATAAGTTTGGGAAATGCTAATAAGCTTGTTGCCATAAAATTGCTCGTTGACAAATGTTGTTTTTAAAACTGAACTAGCCGTGTAAGGGGTAAGGGGACGTCCATAAATTACGTGAGGTGTTTTTTTACATTTTCTGATACTCCCTCCCCCCCTGGTGAGATGTCATGACATTTCATTCAACCCCCTCCCCCACCCTCCAATCTCACGAGAGATTTTTAAAAATGTGGGTTTCTTATTTAAACGTATTGGATTGTTGCAGCAAAAACAAATGAAATTATTTTCTTTTGAAGGAATTAGTGAATGGTCTTCATCGTATTACGGTTACGCTTAAGATTAAATCTTAAGCAGGTACCTTCAATATGGATGAAATGGACCAAAACAGTTTATTTTTTGTGATTTAAGCAATAAAAATTGCGTGATGTTTGTCGCCACCCCACCTCTCCCTAACGAAAGATTAGGTGAGATTCGAATCTAACCCCTCCCCCCCTTAAGCATCTCACGTAATTTGTGGACGCCCCCTAAGTGGCCAAGTTCCGATCCGGTGGTAGATTTTAGCATTATATAGACGCGTCACAAGTGCCTTGTATATTATGATCTATGTGAGATTCCCAAACTATTTTGTTTAACAGATCACTGTTAAAATTTTGCTAGATTCGGTGGAGCCACTGCGTGGCCGTAGCTAGGGGAAGTGTATTGTGGGGCAATGCCCTTACTACCTTCTCCCGTGGAGCAATAAAGGTCCACCTGGAAATCTGTGGGACTTTTTCTTTAAACTATTTTCTATTTCTGTTTTAAGGCTATTTTTAATTTTTAAGGCTAAGGCTATTCTTGCTTACGAAAATTAACGGGTTGCTTGACTATTGGGAACACGACACTAGTGAGCACTGATCTTATGGCAGCCAGAAAAAGTGATGCACTAGTATGGATCCGGGTGAATTTTGTCAAAACTCTACCACATAATCTAGTTATTGGGTTAGGTCTAAAATTGACGTCTGTCTCTGGCAACCTGCTGGTCAGTAGATAATTACCATTTTGTTAAATACTTAATAGAAAATAGGTACATTCCGTTGCTCAAAAATTGTATCTAAACATGTGATGAGTATGATTTATCCCTAAGGTATTGTGTTTTTTTTTAAGTTATTATGACAGTTATGGTCATTTACACGTTCCTGGGTTAAGAATTTAACTTCTTTAAGAAATTTAACTTCTAGCTATGGTTATATCACTTTGTATCTTACACTTTAACTCATTAAATTTAAATCAGGAACAAGCAAGCGGCCCGTAACATGTAAAAGAATTTAAAAAATATGAACAGTATTGAAAACTTAATAATTATTTCCATTTTTTGGACGTTCCACAGCTTTTGGAATATCAAAACGTTTAATTCTTATTACGTAAAAATTGACTCTAGATAGAGAATGAGTAGATATATACCTATTGCTATTCAAAGTCATTTACCGCCTCGTTGGTTGAGTGGCTAGCGTACACGCCTAACTACACTATACACTACAAAAATATTGTCTAATGTTGGAACTTAATATAATATAAGCAAAAGACAGCAACAACAACCATACAAAGTATTAAAAAAAGTGTTACATTCATATTTTATGCAACCACCGTCAATAACGAAACCACAGTTTTGTGGCCGTCATAAATGATAATTTACAAGTGACGATTTCCAAATTAATCTGTATTTATTAAGGATTTTGCATCCATAAATAATCCATTGGTACATCTTGCTCAAGTACTTATACAAAGGAATTTTATTTGCATAATCGTTTTAATTTGATTATACTATAAAGGTGGCGTCTGAAACAAGTTTTGGCAATGCCCATTTCGGGTTATATGTCGGACAACGTGCCAATTTAATACATCATTAAAATATGTGCCACGGATAAGACAGTCGGACTGACCGATAAAGCAGATTTGATAATTTCGATATCATCGACCTGAATCATCGATAACGTGAAGAAAAGATTAGGGTTTGTAGTCTAGAATAGGACTTAAACTTAATCAAGTTTTAAAAGAAAACAAGAGTAATTCTATTATAAAGTTAACAAAACCGTAGTCAAAATACGTAATACATAGATTGACCTAACTTTAAATATTAGATAGTTCCTGCCATACCTATACAATAAAAATAAACAATAAAAACGAAATACTACTGGAGGTTACACTTCTTACAAAGGCCTTATGTCCAAATACCGTATTGGTCCGGGCTCCTTTGCAGAATAGACCATCTGCCTTCATGCCAGGCAGCTCGTAAAAGGCGAGCATAGGCTCACCGTCACTAACATCGTGACAACTGACTAGGTGGTAGAGTTTCGCAGCGACTCGCCCGGATTGGTACCACCGCCTTACCTATTCCTGCCGCCATAACGTCATGACGTGTTCCGGTTCGGAGGGTAAGGTAGCCGGTAAACTTACTTTTGCTCGAGGCCTAACATTCCGGCGTCAGGTTGGCAACGCACCATTACCACCTTTGGTGTCTCTAGGCGGCGTGAATTTCTTATCATCAGGAAATCCGTCTGCTTGTTTGCCTTTCAATACTATAATAAAAAAAAAGTACAAAAGGCGAGTTTAGTAGCGATCAGAGTGCTCAGTCTAAGAATGCTAGATGTTAGATGTAAACGAACAAGCATACTGCTCTCCTGTTGGTAAGAGACAACCCTGGCCTACAAACCGTAGATGTTACTGCAGGTGCGTCGGAGTTCTGAAGCTGGGATGAACGGCCTATTGTGCAAGTCTACTTAGGGTTGCACAATAGGCCGATTAGACCGATAGGCCGAAGGGTAGGGACCCTTCAGACCAAACCATGACAGTGTCATTAGGCGGAAGAAAAAAGTGAGGCTGTGGTTCCCTACCCACGCAAGTTGCACAGCACTCTACCACCAGTGAGGGTGTCAGTCTACAATTTGTCTCCTGCGATGGAACTTAGACGTATTTCGAGTTGTTTAGACTAAACTACATCTTCGAAATACCTAACATCAGCGCGGGATGGTTTAGGCTTGGTTTCGTTTTTTATTTTCCTGCACTTGCGTTTTATTTTAAAAATACATATAAGTAATAAGAGACGTCTCTAAATACGACTAATATACGTCAACTTGCTACAAATATAAAGTAGTTGCCTACATATTTGATACTAGCAGTTTCACGCATCTTCGCATGCGTAACTATGTCACTCAGGGAAAATGTAGCATTCAAAAGGTAAAAGAATTTTTAAAATCGGTCCAGTAGTATCGGAGCCTATTCATTTCAAACAAATAAAAAAAATTGTGTGTGTGTGCTTTTGGTTACTTGACTACTAAATTTGTTTGATAACTGCCGAACGCGAATTATAGAAAAAAAATTGTGTGTGTACTTATGTACACGCGTTAGAAGTTATACTTCTTCGGCGTAATAAGATAAAAATCTTTTTAAAAATTTTATCTTTTGCCTTATTTTACATTTGTAGACAAAATGACACTAACCATAGAAATAAAGAAATATTGTGAATGCAGTTGTAAGTTCTCACGCGAACATACGTAGATGCCCTTACTTGTTATATGTTGTATATGTTGTTACCTTTTTTTGAAAAACTAAAATGTTATCTATAGCTAACTTCATCATGTCGGTTTTTCGTGACGGTGTGCGCGCGCATCGTAAAAATTTACCCTCATCATTTTTTCCTAACGCGCCAAAAGAAGTATAACTTCAAAAAATTAAATCTTTCCTCTTTCAATACTAATATTTCAATTCTTAATTAAAATAAATTGATCCTTTCAAAATTCACCTATAAGAGGAAACGAATGCAAAGTTAATGAACTTTACCTTGCCTTTGTTTAATAACATGTAATTTTGTGAACTTGAGTTAATTCGTGAGCCAAGGTAAATAAAATAAATAATGGACGGTAGTTATCAAATGACCCAATCTGGAGTGCCTTCGAACAACGAAGCTGTTCTCAGGCCGCGAATCTGTGAACTTTTTCCATTAAGATTTTACATCAGTAGGTGCATTGTAAGATGCAACGCATTAGTCACAATATCAATTTCAGATACGTTTTATGTTCTGCATAACATCATTCATGTAAAGTAGAAATTGTTAATACACGCTTTCATGAGTTATTTTATTCTAAACAACGAACCTTTTATTAGTGAGACTTCTACATTCACATATAAACTTCAAAAATTAATAGTTTTTTTTAATGATATTGGAAGGCAAACAAGCAGACGAATTTCCTGATGGTGAGAAATTCCCGTCGCTTAGAGACACCAAAGGTGGTAATGGTGCGTTGCCAACCAGAGGCTGGGATGTTAGGCTTTAAGCAAAAGTAAGTTTACCGGCTACCTTACCCTCCGAACCGGAACACGTCATGACGTTATCACGGCAGGAATAGGTATAGCGGTGGTACCATTACCATACCATCCGGGTGATTCGTTGCGAAACTCTACCACCTAGTCAGATATCACGGTGTTAGTGACGGTAAGCCTATGCTCGCCTTTTACGAACTGCCTGGCACAGGAAGGCAGATGGTTTATTCTACAAAGGAGCCCGGACCAACACGGGGTGCACTAAACATTGCAACTCAGTGGCTTTGAAATATCAGATTTTTAAATCGAGTTGATAAATTTCTAGATACGTAGGTCACACTATAAGTTTTGCGTATCTTAAAAAAACAACATAATATGACCAAAATATTATGTTTATTGCTTTTCAAAATAATCTCCTTTACATTTTAAGCATTTTTTCATGCGATCGAACCATTTTTTAAAACAGGAGGATCACAGATCTGAGGGCATGTTTTCTACGTGTTGATTGAACGTTATCACTGCCTCTTCGGAGTTGGTAAAAGTAAAACCTCTTATCAAATCTTTAATTTATGGAAAAATTACAGAAATCACAGGGTGCTAGGTCGGGGCTTTGCGAAGGATATACTTTTTCGGAAGCTAAAAATGACTTTGTTTTGTTGGCCGTGTGTGAAGAAGCGTTATCATAGTGTAGGAAAATGCGGCTTTTGTGTCGACTTTCGCGAATTTTCTCTAACACCCTGGGTAAACAAATGGTACAATACCATTCGGCATTAACACTATTTTGATCTTCAAGTGCAACTGTACAGATGGGACCTGTAGGTGAGAAAAAAACGTGTTCACTTTTTTTACCAACGTTTCGCGTCTTTTGTTGGTCAGTTCTCATTTTCAAACACCCATTCATATGATAGCTGTTTTTTTTTTCGAGTTCAATATAATAAATCCAAGTTTCGTCTCCTGTGACAAGAAAATAAAATTTACGTATTTTGTTTGAGAGGATGAAGTGGATGTGAATGAAGTATTTCTTCTCTCTTAGTCTATTCTTGACGCAATTCTCTGAACTTTATGATATTGTGAGATGCGTACATTGTGAGATGAGATCGAGAGTAATGCATCATTTCAGCATGATAGAAATACATGCCTAGTTAATATGTGAAGTATGTGTGTTAGGAACTTATTACTTAATATCTTAATTTATCAACAAAAGCTGAGACAACGCTGAGTGCAGATTTTTTTCATTATATATTTTTTTTAAATTCATGTATTGTTGAAGTACCGGGTTCAATCTCCGGGTCGGGCAACTAAAAAACTAGAAAATTTGTATTTTAAATTTTCTAATTAAGATATGTGCCCGGTTGGTTGGATAGGCTTGCCACCTATCACATTGTTGGACTTAGTGTCTTCGGCTAGTCGTGGGTGACCTAGTTGTGCCTTTACCTACCACATCGGAGAAATGGACGCGAAGATACTTTTTTAAATATTATTAAAAACCTAATATTTTAGACTTTGCTGTCATCGAGAACACACGGCAAAGTTATAACGGCTTTAATATTTTTGGAAATGAGAGCAAACAAGTACACATTCACCACGGCACTCCTGAAGGTGGGAGACAATAGTAGCTATTATATATATGTTCGACTATTATAGTTTTTAATGTATGGTAATTGGTAATGGATCCGACCGTCATTTCTAAATCCATATCCATATATATTCTAAGAACAAATCGAATACCATTGAAACATTTCAAAGGCAGCGTAATTATCAGGAATTTAAAAATAGGTGTCGCCTCTGTGGTCTAGCGGTTCAGTTGTTGGACTTGACTGCATGAGGTCCCGGGTTCGAATCCCGGGTCGGGCAACAAAAAGAAATTGGATTTCTCTAATTTTCTGATAAAAAAAATGTTGCTTGGGATAGGATATGTGCCCGGTTGGCGATAGTCTTGCCACCTATCACATTGTGGGACTTAGTACCTTCGGCTATTCGTGGGTGCCCTGGTTGTGCCTCTGCCTACCTCTTCGGGGATATGGGCGTAAAGATGCTTTCTTTCTTTTCTTTTATAAATAGGTTAAGAAGTTTGTTCATTTAGTTGTCATGCGTATTAACTTGCACTTATGAATGACCTGCCACCAGATGCTTGCAAGTCCATTAATTTTGGTTTTATATCTTGGATATATTGCAAAATTTTGCTAGTTTTGAATAAACCATAAATTGCACTGAAAAATAACTCTAAGCTAAGATGTTGAAAACCTAGAACTGACTGGTTGTAACAAACTGTTTGCTTAAAGGGCATTTTTGTAATGTGACAAAACATTTTCTACTGTATATGTATCCATTTCGAAAAAAACACAAAATGGCGGTGATTGACTAAGCCACAAAGGTTCAAACCCCTTTATTACCCTTTTAAATAGGTTGAGAAGTTTGTTCATTCGGTTATCATGTGGTTTTAAATTGCACTTATGAATGAACTGCCACCTGATGCTTGCAAGTCCAATAATTTAGGTTTTATGTATTGGATATATAGCAACATTTTCCTAGTTTTTAATGAACATGCACTGAAACATTCTAAGCTAAGATGTTGAAAACCTAGAGCTATGTTCAAACTGGCTGGTTGCAACAAAATGTTTGCTTAAAGGGCATTTTTGTAATGTGACAAAACATTTTCTAGCTAAACAAAAGGCCCTTAAAAGGCGAAGAGATGGATAGATATGTAATGTTAAATGGGCGAGTGTGAACAGCGCCATTGTGGACCAAATAAACGAGTTTTGACACGCGATACCGTTTACGAAATGTTTTGCTCACGACTAAAATAAATAGCCACTTATTAACATTGTTACTCAAGTTGTTGATAAGTAATTGAATTACAATTTAAATTGAATAATGAATATGCGAAATCTATACTGTTGTAATCAATTCAATTTTTCTACTATGACATTGCATAAGGTTAAAGTAATTAAGACCAATGTAGCAATAATTAAAATGATTTAATTATAACCAAAATAAGTTATTTTAATTGACAGAGTTATCTTAAATGAATTGTGTTTTTGAGGATAATAAATTAATGCAACAATGTCATTATTATTGAGATGTAAATATATTGCAAACTGATATTATCGACATTATTTATTATATGCTAAATATAAAAGTATCTGATAATGTTTTATATGTATATCGCCTCTGTGGTCGAGCGGTCTGGGTGTTGGACTTGACTGCATGAGGTCTCGGGTTCGAATCCCGGGTCGGCCAACAAAAAGAAAAATTGGATTTTTTTTCTAAAAAAAAATGTTGGTCGAGATTGGAAACGTGCCCGGTTGGCGATAGGCTTGCCACCTACCACATTATGGGACTTAGTATCTTTGGCTAGTCGTGGGTGCCCTGGTTGTGCCTCTGCCTACCTCTTCGGGGATATTTATTTGTTTTTTTTTTGAATATGTTTTACCCATTTTAGATCCGGGATCGTTTGCAGAATACACCATATGCCTACTTGCCAACTCGTAAAAGCTGAGCATGGGCTTAACGTCACTAACACCTTCTGACTGACTAGGTGGTAGATTTTCTTGCGACTTGCCCGAATTCGTACCAGCGCTTCGGCTATTGCTGTCGACATAACGTCAGTGCTTGCCGTTGACGTGTTCCGGTTCGGAGGATAAAGTAGCTGGTAAACGTAGCTTTGATCAAGGCCTTAAGTTGGCAACGCACGATTATGACCTTTGTTGTCCCTAGGCGACGTGAATTTCCTGGTGGTTTCCAAATTAGTCTGCTTGTTTGCCTTTCACTATCATAAAAAAATGTACATTTTGAAGTACAGTGTGTGATATACTTACTTCTTAAGAATTTACTGTTGTATGCATTTGTGTTGGTCAGCTCTTTGCCAGGCAGCTCGTAAGAGACCTCTGCAAGACCATGGTGGCGGAGTGCTATGTAGCAACTTGCCTAACCCTCTCCTGGAAATAAGTATCGTCGAAGTTTCAGTGGCAGCAATATGCAAGGCAATGTGCTGATCCGTGCGAGTTGGGGTAAGATTCAACTGCCTTCTCTATCTTTCTTAAAATTAAAACTTATTTACAAAAAAACGAGGAGGTTCTCAATCCGGCCGGTATATATTATTTAATTTATTTATGTACACCGATTTCTCCGTGGTTTCTGAACCGATTTACGTATTTTTTTTGAAGCGGAATAGTTTCTAATTGGTAGTATTTTCACCATAATAATAATGTAGTATACAATTATTAATATTAAACCTTTATTATTTTTTACTTTTTAGTTTTGAAGTCGGTTTTAATAAACGTAGTTATTTTTTTAGTAGTCACACGATTGATAAAAATCTCTTATTAATTAATAATATTCCCTTCGGCTTGATAGAGTAACACCAATAAAACATAAATGCGTCTTAAGCTATAAATAACCCTAACAAAAAGCAGTCACATCATCTAGTTGCATAAATTATGTACGATCTGTACTAGTAGTAAAGCTGCGTTTACATTACGAAAGTAGTTTTATAACTTTTGAAAGCCAGTATTGTTATCTTGAAACTTAATTTAGATATTTTTTTGTAAGATTCTCAGTTTCGTGAAGCAATGTTACTTCGCTGATGTTCGCAAATTATAAATTTTACTTGCAACTTCACATTTCACGCCATTTGACAAGTGTACACTGTATACAGGGTAACTTTGAAAGGATCTGCTAAATTTTAATATAACGCTATATTGTAACTAGTACAAGTTATGACATTAAAAGCCTACGAATACGACTGCTGTCGGTAAAAACCAGTTTTGGGCTTTGTTAAAATCAATCCCTGGACAAATCACATAAATTGAATTAAGCTTATTATACGCTTGTGGTATGGGTGTTAGTCAACGATACGAATACACAGAAATACATTACGCTATTACCATGCATCTTGTATTTTGCGTTGGATAAAACATTATATATTTTTTTATAGATCAAAAATGTTATTGATTCCAAACTGTTTCTCAAAATTTGTCTAGTGCTTTAGATGAAACTCTGTATATTTCAATTTAATACGTTAATCTGCAAATACTGCAATACAGCAAAGTGTATATTAAAATTAAAAAAAATATTCTACTTAGCAGACCTAGACCAACGCGGGAAACGTGTCACCTAAACTCACCCTTCTTTTTAACCACGAGGTTAAAGTCTGAAGGTGGTAAATTTAAAAAATTTGATATTACTTTTATGTCATAAGTTTACACACGATTTAATAGCCATACTAGGAAGGAGAGGCAGCAAGCGATCTGCGCCTGCGCCGGGAAGCCGCCATCGTGGCGCTTTTTTTTATTTCAACTTTACTTAATGAGAAGTGAAACTGAGTGTTGGACTCTAACTCTATGCAAATGTGTTTTTTTTAATTTTTAGTTTTTTTAAACAAAAATTTTATCGATTCCAAACTGTTTCTCAAAATTTGTCTAGTGCTGTAGATGAAACCCTGTAAATTTCAATTTAATACATTAATCTGCAAATACTGCAATACAGCAAAGTGTATATTAAAATAAAAATAAAAATATTCTACTTAAAATAAAAATAAATATTCTACTTAGCAGACCTAGACCAACGCGGGAAACGTGTCACCTAAACTCTTCTTTTTAACCACGAGGTTATAGACAGCACTCGTTAAATTTACAAAATTTAATTTTGCTTTTATATCACAAGTATAGACACGATTTAATAGCCATACTAGGAAGGAGAGGCAAGCTATTTGCGCCTTCGCCGGTAAGCCGCCATCGTGGCGCTTTTTTCCAGTTCAACTTTCCTTAATGAGGAGTGAAACTGAGTGTTGGATTCTAACTCTATGCAAATGTGGTTTCTTTATTTGAGATACATTTTTGATGTACTTGCATTGTGGGTTGAATGTTGCATATTCTAGTTTTATTTGTAGTTTTCTAAATAATTATTTAATGACTGTATTGAACTGATTTTAAAGTTCTGATTAAATATATTTTTTGTAAAAAAGCGTCCATATCCCCGAAGAGGTAGGCAGAGGCACAACAGGGCCTCGACTAGACGAAGACATTAAGTCTATGTGACAGGTGGAAAGCCTATCGCTAACCGAGCATATATCCAATCCCGAGCAACATTTTTTTAGTAGAAAATTAGAAAAACTAAATTTTCTTTTTGCTGCTAGACCTGGGATTCGAACCCTGGACCTCATGCAGTCCAACACCTGAACCGCTAGACCACAGAGGTGATTTAATGATTTATTTAAGAAAATTAAGAAAATTAAGTGTAAGAAAAATTAAAGTGTTGAGTATTTTTTTACATTTACTTCTAAATTAAAAATGAAAAATTATTTATTTCTCATACAAAATTTCACCCTGTTACGTAAGCGGTTCTAAATATTAGTATAGTTTGGGATCTACGTTAGGGGACGTCCATAAATTACGTGAGGTGTTTTTTTACATTTTCTGATACTCCCTACCCCTGGTGAGATGTCATGAGATTTTATTCAACCCCCTCCCCCACCCCCCATCTCAAGTGAGATTTTTCAAAACGTGGGTTTCTTATTTAAACGTATTGGATTGTTGCAGCAAAAACAAATGAAATTATTTATTTTTGAAGGAATTAATTAATGGTCTTCATCGTATTACGGTTACGCTTAAGATTAAATCTTAAGCATGTACCTTCAGTATGGATGAAATGGACTAAAACAGCATATTTTTTGTGATTTAAGCAATAAAAATTGCGTGATATTTGTCGCCACCCCCCCTCTCCCCAACGAAAGATTAGGTGAGATTCGAAATTTGTGGACGCCCCCTTAAAGTACCTAAGTGGATTTGTATTATCGTCAAACTTGGCACTCAACTAATACATTCAAATACGCCTAAATATTGGGAATTATTATAACCTATGAAAGTAAATTAGACTATTTATGCTAAACGTTTTTAAATGTCTATAATTTATTAACTGCAAAATTTATCACCTGCCTACCTTTTTTAATGTTATAGGAAGGCAGACGTCTGTAACAAGCAGGCGGATTTCCTGGTGGTAAGAAATTCACGCCGCCTATAGACACCAAAGATGGTAATGGTGCGTTGCCAACCTAAGGTCAGGATGTTAGGCCTCGAGCAAAAGTAAGTTTACCGGCTACCTTACCCTGCCTAGCGCCTGGCAAGAAATGGTCTATTCTGCAAAGGAGCCCGGACCAACACAATGCGAGGTTGAACCTTGGAGTAATTTAAAGACGGTTAATGTATGCTGCATTGTAATGAAGACTACTGAATAGTTTTTGTCAAGTCACATTCATAGCTGATGATTTAATTGCTGTATTAAAACGTGTATAATGTTATAAATAAAGTATGTATACCCTAGTTAGAAACTAAATTCTTTATGTCTAGTTAGTTTTTTGTATATTCTCATTAGCAATTAATCTTACTAATTTTATAAATGCAAAAGTTTCTAAGAAAGGATGGATGTTTGTTATTCTTTTACCTATAAACTACAGAAAAGATCTTTACAAGGATATAGTTTACTTATACATCATAATAGCACATAGGCTACAATCTTTATAATATAAAAATGAATCGCTAAATTTGTTGGTAAGCGCATAACTTCCAAACGACTGAACCGATTTGGCTCATTATTTTTTTATTTAGTTAGTTTTTTTTAGAAGAAGGTTCTTATGAAGAGAAAAACTGGGAAAGTAGTAGGGAAAAAGATTAATACTTGATCAGATGTTAGATAACTTTAAAGTAAACAAATTGTTACATAAAAAACAGTTTGGATTTACCAAAGGCTGCTCAACCGTTGATGCACGGGTGGAATTATTAAAAAACGTATTTGAAGCCTGGGAGAACTCGCATGATGCATTAGGTGTATTCTGTGATCTCTCTATGGCTTTCGACTGTGTTCATCATGATACTTTGATCAGGAAATTACGCTATTACGGAATTAAGAACAAAGCCCTTGATGTCATGATCTCATACTTAAACAATAGAGTTCAGAGGGTTAAAATAAATGGTAAAACTTCTTCGGGTTCTGCGGTTACGATTGGCGTACCGCAAGGCTCTATTCTTGGTCCATTTTTGTTTCTTGTATATATAAACGACTTACCTTATTACATAAGGGATACCCACGATATTGTTTTGTTCGCGGATGACACTTCACTTATATTTAAAGTGAAAAGGCAATTGGTAAGTATGACGAAGTGAACAATGCAATATCCAAAATTGTACATTGGTTCACGGTTAACAATCTTCTTTTAAATGGTAATAAGACGAAATGTATTAGATTTTCAATGCCCAATGTTAGGCTAGTAGATTCCAATGTACGACTAAATGGATCTAATCTGGATCTTGTTGAATCCACTGTCTTTTTAGGCATCACAATTGATAATAAATTACAATGGGGCCCTCATATTGAGAAACTGGCAAATAGGCTTAGTTCAGCAGCATTTGCAGTTAAAAAAATAAGAACATTAACCGATGTTGAAACGGCCCGAATAGTATATTTTAGCTATTTTCATAGTTTAATGTCTTATGGGATACTTCTTTGGGGAAATTCTGCAGATATAAATACTATATTTGTATTACAGAAAAGAGCTATTAGAGCTATTTATAATCTAAAAGTAAGGGATTCCCTCCGAGAAAAATTCAAGGAAATAATTATTTTAACCTTCAGTTCCCAATACATTTATGAAAACTTAATGTATGTTAAAAAAATCTATGTATGTTTACAAAAAAATGTGATGTTCACGATATTAATACGAGGAATAAAAATAATCTAACCGCGTACAAAACTCGTCTCCGTAAAATTAGTAAATCCTTTTTGGGTCAATGTATACGTTTCTACAATAAGCTGCCCATTGGTATTAGAGATCTACCTATAAATAAGTTTAAAAAATTTATCAAAGCAAAATTATGTCAAAAAGGCTATTATACGGTCTCAGAGTTTTTGGAAGATGAACATGCCTGGGAATAGAGGTTTAATCTCCCACTGCAATTTGAAATGTAATTTTTTGTACCTTTTATTTAAGTTAAAATCAGATTGTAATTAGTAATTTTAATCTAGATTATATTGTAAATATTATTATTGAAAAAAAGACAAGCCCGCAGAGTTTCTTTCGCCGGATCTACTCAGTGTGAGGCCGCGATTCCGATCCGGTGGTAGTTAAAAAAATGTCGACGCGCACAAATACCACTTGTATGGTTCATGGAAAAAAAAACAATACTTTATTTTTCCACATACAAACTGAACTGGTGGAACGAAGTTCACCGGGACAGCTAGTTTATAAAATAAATATTATAATCTAGCACGCGGGCGAAGCCGAGAGTAGAAGTTAGTTTGTTGATATGATTTAATATTACCTGAAAACAACATTATAGTAACATAAAAAATGCTTAATTATTATTTATTATTATTAATTAAATTCGTTAATTATTATTAGTTATAATTTTATTTTCTAATTTTGCTATAAGTTTTCTGCTTGGAGATGTAACGAACACCTTTTTCTCTTTTTTCTTTAAGGGATAAAATAGTGAACAAGCAAAAGACGCTCTTGATAGTAAAAGACAACCGTGGTTTACAGACCCCATATATATTTTATAAGTGTCTGGCTCTCCTGAGGTCAGGTTATTGGTCAGTTTCGCAGGTCTACTGGCTACCGTATCCTCCGAACCAGAACATAACATCATAATCTGTCAAAATGGCGGTACGAACAGGTAAAGCGGTACACCAATGGTCTTCTTGGTAATAATGCATTTAACCAATACTCGCCTATTACGAGCTGCCAGAAAGAGCGGAAGACAGTATATTTTAAATAATGAACACAGGTTGACACAGGAAAACCAAAGGCTTAGTATTTTCACGCCCATATCTCCGAAGAGATAGGCAGAGGTACAAACCAAGGCAACCACAACTAGCTGAAGACACTAAGCCCCACAGTGCGATATCGCCAACCGGGCACATATCCAATCCCGAGCAACTTGATTTTTATTAGAAAACAGAAAAATACACATTTTCTAATTTTTTGTTTGCCCAACCCTAGTATTGAACTTAGTATTGATCTCAAGAAGTTAAGTCCGATGCCAGACCGCAAGACTACAGAGGTGACTAATACTTAGAAGTAAATATTATGTTAAACTAGCTGTTGCCTGCGGTTCACCCGCCTATTCACAGGAACCAGTTGTTCAATCGGGAAGGTAGTCTATATGTTAATCCAGGTCACAATCTAACTGTGTTCCAAATTTCAGACAAATCTGTTCAGCCATTCGAGCGTGAAAGAGTAATAAACATACATTCATACTCACAAACTTTCGCATTTACACTACTAGCTGTAGCTCGCGGCGTTAAGGGACCTTTAACCATTTTGCCACACATGAAAATCAGTTCAGCAGTTAATATATTACAGTGCATAACATAGATATGTACATAAATTTGTCACTCAATAAACAAGTAAATTTCATAAAATGCATTTTAGAATGTAAAAATAATCATCAATTCGCGACGTAGTACCTAAGAAATAGTTGGAGTCGATTTTTTCAGTTATACTGGGCTCAATTATTTTAACAAATGGTCGCACATTGGTCGAAATTCGACCATAAAACATTTTAATATGTTGTGGATAAGAACCCCATCTTCATTTCTCAAGAACAACTACTTTGTTTCCAAACTTTATAGTGCGCCATCTGTGATTTTTTGATCGGTATCATCAATATATTTGTTTGTGTGTGTCAAATGCATGATAGTGTGGGTAATGTTTTATTTATTGATTTAATGTACTTTACAAGTATTATTATTTAAATTGAATTGCATAATTCTGTACTTATCCCAACGTTATTGTATGGAAGCGAGAGTTGGGTATGTCAGAAAGATCATGAAAGTACGATAAATGCGGTAGAAATGAGAGCACTTCGGAAAATCTGTGGTGTAACGCTCGCTGACCGCATTCGTAACAGTGAGATCCGAGAAAGAGTGGGATTGAAAGAAAATGTTGGTGTTAAAATGCGAAAGGGTATGCTCCGCTGGTTCGGTCATGTGGAAAGAATGACAAAGCAGATGTACAATGCGAATGTGGATCGATGTAGGTACCCGGGGAGACCAAGGCTGACAATTCACGATCAGATCAATCGGATGTTATCCGAGGGTGGTGTCAAGAGTCTCCGAAACCGGCGTGTTTGTTTGAAAAGGGTAATGAATGTGAAGGAAGCAAGACATGTTTCTCAGAATCGTGAGGTCTGGCACTCGATACTCTCTGCCTACCTCGTCAGGGACTTGGCGTGAAGATATGTATGTATTATTGAAATATATTAGCGTTCTGCACTTTTCCCACACATGAACTATAAGTGTGATAAATTTATGCAGCTGCGCAGCGCAATATTCGTAAAAAGGGGTCCAAAGTTTTGGGATCACGTATTAATATACAGATATTCTGTCTGTGGCTTGTATTTCCATCTACTATGAAATCCTAATGTAGGTTTACTGGGAGTTCTAGACTGGGCGGTCAGAACCACGTCCTAGCACCAATAAATTAACTCCAGGCGCCTCCACGTCGCTCTCACCTTGACATGTCGCAGACGTGCCCAATCTAGACCGGATATTCAGACTAGTACAGGTTTACAACCTTAAAGGATAGACCTTTAAAGGCATTTCTTGCCAGTTATTTATTACCACTGGTAGTGAATAGTCATGTGGTATTATAAACAAAAGCCGCGGCTTCGTTTAGCGCTATCTTTATAATTTGTCTGTAATTTAATTGGGTTTTTCCAATTTTCTAATAAATAAAAAAATGTTGGTCGGGATTGGAAACGTGCCCGGTTGGCGATAGGCTTGCCACCTATCACATAATGGGACTTAGTATCTTCGGCTAGTCGTGGGTGCCCTGGTTGTGCCTCTGCCTACCTCTTCGGGGATATGGGCGTGAAGATACTTTTTTTTAATAAAAGAAAACGTTGCTCTTGATTGGATATGTGTCCGGTTGGCGATAGGTTGGCCACCTATAACATTGTGGGACTCAGTGTCTTCGGCTAGTCGAGGGTGCCTGGTTGTGCCTCTGCCTACCTCTTCTGGGATGTGGGCATTAAAATACGATTTTTTTTTAATTTATACACACTTCTTTGAAGTAAACGCTTGTACCTATCGTATATACACTTTATTTCATACTTTTCGTTACTTTATAGCCAACCGGTTTCACTTTAGTTTTAAAGTCCTGATGATGCTGTAAAAAGTGAAAATGGTTGGATATAGAGTAACATGAAGTATTAAATAAAGTGTCTAGTGGAAAAGTACAAGCGTTTACTTCATAAAAGTGTGTACACAATGGAATTCCACCAAGTGCCGTCGACAAGTATAGATTCTAAAGGTAATTTTTTACCCCCGAATTACCCCCCGTGTTGGTCCGGGCTCCTTTGTAGAATAGATCATCTGCCTTCCTTGCCAGGCAGCTCGTAAAAGGCGATCATAGGCTTGCCGTCACTAACACCGTGACATCTGACTAGGTGGTAGAGTTTCGAAGCGACTCACCCGGATTGGTACCACCGCCTTACTTATTCCTGCCGCCATAACGTCATGACGTGTTCCGGTTCGAAGGCTAAGGTAGCCGGTAAACTTACGTTTGCTCGAGGCCTAACATCCCGTCCTCTGGTTGGCGGCGCCCCATTGCTACCTATGGTGTCTCTAGGCGGCGGGAATTTCTGACCATCAGGAAATCCGTCTGCTTGTTTGCCTTCCAATGTCATAAAAAAAAATAATTTAATTGATATGGACAGATTTCGATTAAATATAGTTTAGGTTTTGAGTTGGAGTTGCATTGCGAACAATGTCGAACAAAATTACTTAATTATTAATAGATTATTTTTTCTTGAAACTGCGCCGTAGTAAATAGACAGCAATTAAAAATATTTTGAACTAGCTGCGCCCCGCGGTTTCACCCGCGTAAGTCCCAATCCCGCGGGAACTCCGGGATAAAAAGTAGCCTATATGTTATTCTGGGTCTTCAGCTACCTACATACCAAATTTCATTGTAATCGGCTTTGTAGTTTTTGCGTGAAAGAGTAACAAACATCCATACATCCATACATACAAACTTTCGCATTTATAATATTAATAGGATTCAGAAGCGTCTCTGAAAACTGTCATTGTTTTTCCTTATTTGATTTAGGACAAACAAATCTCTTTTATGATTTTGTTACATATGTATAAGAAAGTTTTGCTGATACGTATCGATATTATCAGTAATATTCAATTGGATATAATTATACAAAATTCTGAAACGTTACTATTTGCTACTTCTTACTCAGTAAGTCTTGTAATGGACTGGCCGACCCGGCAAACTTCGTTATTGCAATAACTCCAAATTTCAAAATTTCGATTTAATATTTTCATGCTTAAATAATATTTTTATAATTTAGTCTCAAACTTACATTTTATGCAATATATTTCTGCGTCCCCATAATCATCTCGACTATGTCTATTGGCTGACAGGTAGAGAATGTTATATGGCATTTAGTGTTCAGAGATACGTTTTGTATATTTTTATTTGCAGTTTATAGTAGACAACTTCCCTCAAAATAAGTCCTGATGGAGATTATAATATAAATATAACATAATGACAGACAATAGTGTGTAGTGATGTGTTATTCCTGTCGCCATAACGTCATGACGTGTTCCGGTTCGGAGGGTAAGGTAGCCGGTAAACTTACTTTTGCTCGAGGCCTAACATTCTGACCTCAGGTTGGCAACGCACCATTACCATCTCACAATTTCTCACCATCAGGAAATCCGTCTGCTTGTTTGCCTTCCTATAACATAAAAAATAGAGCTCTGCATTTTCTCCTATCAGAATCATGTGAGAAGATAGAGGATATGGTAGGATATGTGCAGGTATGTATAATGATGCACAACGTAATGGATGGAAAGTGATTGAGGGGTTGTGGGATCTAAGTAGAAGGGTACAAAAATATATACCGTTAATCTTACGACGATTAATAAAAATGCTAAAACCAATTTGATACCAATCTACAATATAAAAATGAATTGCTAAATGTGTTGGTAAGCGCATAACTCTCGAACGACTCAACCGATTTGGCTAATTCTTTTTTTGTTGTATTAGTAATTGTCAGAAGAAGGTTCTTATGAAGAGAAAACACGGGAAAGTTGCAGGGAAGATGGGAAAAACAATACTTTATTTTCCCCATACAAACTGAACGGGTGCAACGAAGTTCACCGGAACAGCTAGTTATCTATATAATCATCATTTGTATAGTATTGATTCAGAAGCCTGATGAAAATGGTGATGATAAATATGAAATTGAAATAATGAGAGTTTTTCTACAGAACGTGGCATAGGTACGTAAAACGGCATAAAAGGCTTAAAATCAACATTGTCTCTTCTCAGTTTTATAATCTAGCTTAAGAATAATAATGTACAATTATAAAAGTAATAAAAAATAATCAATTAAAATAATTGCTGAAAGTGTCAAAACAAATAATACTAACTAGCTGCGCCCCGCGGTTTCACCCGCGTAAGTCCCAATCCCGCGGGAACTCCGGGATAAAAAGTAGCCTATATATTATTCTGGGTCTTCAGCTACCTACATACCAAATTTCATCGTAATCGGCTTTGTAGTTTTTGCGTGAAAGCGTAACAAACATCCATACATACAAACTTTCGCATTTATAATATTAATAGGATAGATAATTATTATTTGTGTGATAATGATACAAAAGTCAGATTTATATAATACCATGAGTATGAAATAATAACAGGCATTCCTTACAAGTAAAGTGCACAAAATATAGAAATCAACATTGCCTCTTCCCAGTGTTGCAATCAGAAGGAAGAACTTAACATTTTTAATTATTTATACGGGATACTCACGATCTTCTTTTATTTTATTTGTCGATATTTCGGCCTAGTTGCATAGGCTGTGGTCACGACGGGACTCAAGGGAGTCCAGTCGACCGTCGGGGGAGGGAGAGTAAAGTAAAAGAAGATCGTGAGTATCCCGTATAAATAACTAAAAATGTTAATAATACGCGACGATTAACGATTAAAATCTTAGGAAGAACTTAGTAGATTCAAGTTATCAATTAAAATTATTGCTCAAAGCGTCGAGACAAATTATAGATAAGCATCATTTGTGTGGTAATGATTCAGAAGTCTGATGGAGATAATAATATGAATATGAGATAATGGGAGGCATTCCAGTACGTATGCGCATACGTAAAACTAGAACGGAGGCTATACGTATAGGCTGTGGTCCGTACTCCGTATAATCGGAGGCTGCGCACGCGGTTACGATCTGAGTTGGCGGGCAGACGCCGGCAGTCGCATTGGCAACGCTCTGGCAGATAGTCGGGGAGACGGTGCACTCGTCGCTTGCTTCTCGGACTTGTCGAACGTATTTACGATATCTACATCGCGCAAGTGAACTGTGTAACAATGATATGAAAATGCCCGTTTTATTTTAGAGTGAAAATAAAATCAGCACAAATGAAGATGACTGTGAACCGTATAAGGGTTGTAGTGCTTGGGAGTCCCAGGAGTGGCAAATCAGGTAAGATTAATTTAGGAAGGTAGTTCACCCGGCAATTGGTGCGTTTTTAGCACTCTATGTTTATTTTGTATGTGTTGAATATTGGAAAATAAATAATAATTTATTTTATGTGTTCTTTTACTAATAGTTTGATCTTTTACTTTTAAAATTTATTGAATTGTTTGCAAATATAAATAGGTTTTTGCAAACATATATATTACAAATATGTACAAAAAAATTCACGGCTATAAATATATTGAGGTATTGTTACATATTGGATATTATGTTTTAAATAATTAAATATCGACTTGATATTTCGTCCCAAATATTTCCGACTCTACAATATTAAACAAATGAAATCACTTGTCAAAAATTAATAAATTAAATTAAAATGTTTAAAATTGTTTACAAATAGTAGGTTTTTAATAACATGTAAATTACAAATATGCACAGTAAATATTTTCACGGCTATAAATATATTAAGGTATTGTTGGATAGGTACTGGATATCATGTTTTAAATAATTAAATATCTACTTGAATTTTCCTCAAACATATTTCTAACTCTACAATAACAGTAAACAAATGAAGTCACTTGTTATCACACTAATTTATTAAATTAAATTAAGATTTATAAAATTGTTAACAAATTTATGTAGGTTTATGCAAACATTTACATATTAGGTATTACAAATATGCACAATAAATATTTTCACGGCTATAAAAATATTGGGGTATTGTTGGATATTGGATATTATGATGTTTTAAATAATTAAATATCTACTTGAATTTTCCTTAAAAAATATTTCTAACTATACAATAATAGTAAACAAATAGTCACTAGCTATAATTAATTAAATTTTGATAAGTTACCTTTTTGTTTTTTTTTAATTTACTGAATTTGATTTAAAGTTAATAATATCGTGATAATAATGGTAGTGCGAATATTATGGTTCTATTCTTGTTATTTGAAGTTTAAACCTGTTTTTATTAAATCCGTTTTTAATAAAAATACTAATAACTTGTACTTACTGTAGAAATATTTTTCAAACTTTTTACAAACTAATTAATTTAATTAAACAACCTATTATACAAAAAGAAATAACCAGAGCAATAATTAGGTAAAGTGACAACTATTGCAAATGTTTTGAAATCTTTTATTAATTCAATTAAAGTCATACCTGATTGATTACATGTTTCGTTGTACATAATGAAATGCTCATGTATTTTTATAATTCCAAACATATTTGAAGTAATTTTTTTTCTAGTTTGTGCTTTGTTTCTTATCTACCTAATTGCAAGACATGCTTATTAGTTATTGATATAAGCTCACTTTTAGCACCTAGTTAGGCACTTATTATGTTAAGAGTCATTTAATAGTCTGAGTTAAAAAACAATGTCGGCCTAATTATGCCTTAATCTTTTTATGTATGAATAAAATACTATCATAAACCTTCTAAATTTTTGTCGTGTATAAGGAACATATTCTCAACATATTCTATGAAACATACATACTAATTTAATAGGTACATACAAAAATAAAAACCTTTTTCATAAAAAGTTAATATGTTGAATATTCCAACCTAGTACCTACCTAGACTTAATGTTTATTGATCTTGCCTACAGGACGAGACATACCTATACTAATATATAATACTATACTTATATTATAAAGAGGAAAGATTTGATTTTTTATTTGAAATGAATAGACTCCGAAACTACTGAACTGATTACAAAAATTCTTTCACTTTTAGAATGCTAAATTATCCCTGAGTGACATAGGCTTTGTTTCATCAAAATCGGTGCAGTAGAAGCCAAGTTACGCAGGCGAAGCTTCGTGAAACTGCTAGTATCATATTAATGACTTACGCAAAAATTTTACTGATATAAATATTTTTAATAAACAAACGGAAGCGCAGTAGATATCTCAAGTTTTACGATGACAAAACCCGTTTAGATATCATAATCATATTTATATATTTGAATAATGCTGGGAAGAGAAATTCATATTTGTTTCTTGTGATTTACTGAACCTGTTATGTAAAAAATGCGGAATATCAGAAGCTGTTACTTAATTTTAGGTTTTCCTTTATTTACATTGCTCTAGATATATCGTAGTATTTTTCTAGAACATTTTGATTATGAAATAAATGTCTAAGGATAAAGACTGGCTCTTCATGGATTTATGGCTCCACTGACCTCTCGCTCGTTACGTGTTGGCCGAAATTTAGGAAATATAACTAGGAAGTAAAAACTTTAAGGTGTGTACTGTCTCTTGTATAATATTTATATTCTCGTTGGTTCCTTACGATTTTTTTTCTGTCCATTATCAGTTATATGTAAATAAGGATTATATTTTAAAGCATTGTTTAAACAGTTCCAAAACACGAGAGATTAACAAAACACAAGAGATGACTAAAATAATAAAAAAAAAAAGTAAAAAAAGGAAAACTGTTATTTCTAATTATTATGGCTTTTCAGTAAGTAAAAAGAACTGCCACGTTTGTTTATTACGATGTAGTTATTCGTATCTTTCTTTAAAATAAAAATAATGAAAACAATAATGAAAAGGGTAATGAATGTGAAGGAAGTCAGACAGGTTTGTCAGGATAGTGAGGCCTCCGCCTGGCACTCGATACTCTCTGCCTACCCCGTAAGGGACTTGGCGTGAAGATATGTATGTGTGTATAAAAAAATAAAAACAAGAACAATACCAGTATTGGCCTTATACCTTTTAAGTGGTTTGTAAAACTCAGACAAGTAACTAGGAAGAAAAAAAAAGTTGTACTACTCACTATTTTGAGCGTTACATTCTCGTAGCTTCCTAAAAATTTTGCCGGCTTTTAAAGTTAATTGTTTTTATCTTTCTACAATATTAGAAACTCATTATTGAACTTACAACGTAAGCGTGTTTGCCCAGAATTTTAGACTAAAGAATTTTACCACTAAATTTTAAAGCAATCGATAGAATTGATTTATAGTGTTGGCTATGAATTACATCTTATCATAACGGACTGGTATGATGACAGAGACAGAAGGTGGTCATAGGAACTCCTTCTAAATATTTAGGCTTATTTTATACGTCTTGCACAGCACTTCTCAAGTCTACTGCTGGGAATCGCCCTCATAAATAAAAGTTTGTCACAAAAATTATTATTTGTTAGAAACTAAATTGGTTTATATAATAAATAAGAGTATTGAGTATTAAAAAGGATCGGCCCTCAACAAATAATATTGGCATGTAGTTCTTTATGCGATTTGGATGTTTTCTGCAATAAAAGTATATATGCAAACCTAAATACCATGTGGGTACGTAGAGAACCAATATTTATTTTAATTTTGTTATCAGTATTGAAGTAATACGCCGAGCACCGACCAAATAAAAAATGTCAAATATATAGAATACTTATCAAAACTTTATTTTGCAAATAATCGGTCTTAGATATAGTATTGTGCACAAAAAATGTTTAAAAAGCTATATGTTAGTATAGTATTTAAATTTAATTTTTCCCTTCTTGTAATGTGTATGCGTTTTTTTCAACTTTATTAAATGAATGAATTTAACTCCAAAGTAAGCAAATTATGTGCTTGTGTCATGGTTGTTTGTTAACGATACTAATACATAGAAATACATAAATAGATACCAGAATAAATTTAATAAACACCTGAACTCGGTAATACAGACATTTCTATGCTTATCACACAAATGCCTGCTCCAGTCGGGACTTGAACCCGCGCGTGGCGTTTGGTTGATGGAGTTAGGCGCTAGCTTCTCCCCATGTTGGTCCGGGCTCCTTTGTAGAATAGACCATCTGCCTTCCTTGCCAGGCAGCTCGTAAAAGGCGAGCAAAGACTCACTGTCACTAACACCGTGAATTCTGACTAGGTGGTAGAGTTTAGCAGCGACTCGCCCGGATTGGTACCACCGCCTTACCTATTCCTGCCGCCATAACGTCATGACGTGTTCCGGTTCGGAGGGTAAGGTAAACCGGCCGGTAAACTTACTTTTGCTCGAGGCCTAACATCCCGGCCCCAGGTTGGCACCGCACCATTACCGCCTTTGGTGTCTTTAGGCGGCGTGAATTTCTTACCATCAGGAAATCCGTCTGCTTGTTTGCCTTCCAATATCATAAAAATAAAAAATAAAATAAATAGCATATATGCGAGTTGTATAACTACCATACAAAATCCTTCTGGTTGTTGGCTTTCCAATTTTATTCATAATTTTCTTTGGTTGTGATAAGTATATTCTTGGAGACTCTTCTGAAGGTAAGGAAGACCGTGGCCTGTAGACACTACAGATACAGCAGAGGCGTCTTTATCCTATTGCTGAGTTGTAAGAACATCCATCCGTCGTCTTGTTTATATTATTGACAATTATTTGTATTCTGGTATTGATAAGAATTGGCTGCTCTTAAAGTGGCATCAGAACGCAGGAAGTAAACGAGTAAAGGAAGTAAAAGACGTAGCAAGATTCGCTCGCGTGTATCATATTATATTCTTGGATTCTGGTGATTACGAATTTTGTGTGTTTGATTGTGCATACTTTGTTTGTTTGTTCGTTAGTCCTGTAGTATATAGCTTGATTATGGTAGAAATCAGAACTTAGAGGTTATGCATTTCTTTCCAGGAAGGAGTTTTAGGAGTTATAAGTTTCATTGATTTAAATACTTATTGTATGTTTATTAGAAAATGTGATTTTTTATAAAAAACGTACCCGCATAGGATCGAGATGGATAGAAACATATTAATTGATAAACCCCTTATTTTGGGTTAGAATTTAACCCCTTAATTTGGAAAGAGTTAGGTATCATGTCGCGACGTGGTAAAGAAATAATTGAAGTCGGATTTTTAAAGTTTTACTGCCTATAGTTATCCGGACAGGGTTGAAATTATGCAATGAATATGATGTATTAAAGGGATTTGCAATTCAAACGTTGTCAAAGCAAGAGTGAATGGATGCTAGCTATGATGTCTGTGCCTTTACCATGAGTTGGTATAGATCACATTCGGTAAGTTACGTGTCGAAATCTGTGACAGTTTTGGTCTGAAAATGTGTTTCTCTTAGTTGCCAATAGAGGCGCTGTTCAAAGTTTTCATACAAATAATTTACAGAGACGGTAGCGAGTATAGTAAACTTGACAAGCCGTAAGCTCATGGTAAGCTTACTGTTATCTGTTACTTTAACATCACTTTCCACTAGACGAATTGTGAATCAATATGCTGACCTATCTTAATATAAATTACGTGTCACGATGTTTATCCGCAATGGACTCCTAAACCACTTAATCGAATTCAATCAAATTTGCACACCGTGTGCAATTTACGGCTTCTACTGCACCGATTTTGATAAAACAAAGTAAATGTCACTCAGAGATAATGTAGCATTCAGTGTATTTTTATAGGATGTAATTTTTTAAATCGGTCCAGTAGTTTTGGAGCCTATTCATTTCAAACAAACAAAAAATCGAACCACTTTATTATATTTGTATAGATTAATTGCATAGGCTAACATTCGTCTGTTTTTTTTTTAATATTTGATATTTTCCATCGTCGACACTTGGTAAAACTTCCAAATATTCATAATCATGTTTGATGTTGTCATATTCATGTTTTTTTAATGTTTACAATCTGTTGTATGTAAACATGACACACTTTTAATGAGCCCCATATTACAGCTAAATAGTAATCTCGTTTAAGTATTACTTAATCCAAATATTTTTGTAGATTGCACACTATAAATGGATATAGAAGGTTGTCTATCAAAATTTGACATGTAACCTTGTATTTCAAATTAGCAGTTAAAAGTAGCTTGTTTAATACTGTCATCATGTTGTCAGTAACAGACCCAAGTACCTATTATTTGCATGTTTCATAGTTACTGACCTTATTCATGAAAATGTCNNACAATTTCGCATCGCTAATCCGCTGCTCTGATTTTGATATTGAACGTAAAAGTTATTGAAGATCTAGGTCAAATATAGGCTACTTTTATTCTGATTAATCAAGCGATTTCAATCCCCTAATTTTATCTCCCCAGATAAAACTTTATAGCA